>PVJA010055300.1:0-11228 GCA_004027025.1 Myocastor coypus | reverse complement strand
TTCTCGCGTGGCGCTTGAGCCCATCCGCGCGGTTGAATCTCCACCGGCATCCTGGCGCGTCGCACGCGTAGGGCTTCTGGCCTGCGTGGGCGAGAGAAGGAGATGCTTGTGAGCGTGGGGAGCAGGGAGTGGCACGGATTTGGAAAAGCCCGAGGCAAAGGCCAAGGAGCCGGTGGCAAGCATGCCAGAGGACCTCGGGCTTCTCCAAGACTCTTGCTTATAGACACTCTGCCCTACTGGTTCCCAGAAACCGCACCTACCAATATATATGTACATGACTCTACGTGTAGATAGGCCTTTTACCATGGCAATTATCTTAAAATGAGATCTATAACGTAGTTACCACGCCTTAGACAATGATGTTAGGTGAGAAATGAAAGGATATAGGAACAAATCTAAATCAGGAAGTGTGTTCTAGTGGGAATCGAATTATTTTTGCAATTAGCCCTTCCCCAGATGCCTTGTGTTCCTAAGTGTAAGGGTCTCAGAGGTAGTCCTTGTTGCTAGAAATCTAGGCTAGGAGCACCAGCTGTGGGAAAAAGATAGTTGAGCTTTGCTAAAGACAAGGTCATGTGGTTGAGCTTCTTTTTGAATCTATTCAGGCAGTAAAGGTGTGACTTCAGAAGTACACTGCCAGACACTCATAGAATAGCTTTTCTTAAGGTTTTAAAATGAAAACTTAATTCTGGACCTGTTGGTACATACCTGTAATCCCAGCCTTTGATAACCAAGGCCAGAGGATCTTGAGTTGGAATGCAGCCTAAGATCCATAATAAGACCATATCTCATAAAACCAAAATCACCACCCCCACCTAAGATCTTAGGCAGATGCCAGGGAGCTACAGAATTCTTGTGAGTTCCACTCTATGGGCCACCAGTGTGCAGGTGCTGCTGATATGCTGGTGCCCAGTCCCACTATCTGAGATCTTAGGCACATGCTGAGCAGCTGCAGGGTCCTGGTGAATCCAGCCCATGCCCAACACCTGTGACAAAGCTTTGGTGAGCATTGGACATTCTCCCCCACCAGTAGCAAGAGCCTTGTGGAGCCTTACCCTGCCTCTCCTACTGTAGTGGGAATCTTACTGACCTGTACCCCACCTGTCTTCCACCACTGCTGTGTCTGACTTATTACTAGGGGCTTCAAAAAATGGCAAAATGGAGGAACAAAAGACAGTCTCAGTCCTCCAGGCCACCCAGAACAAGTCCATGAGATAAAAACATAGAAAATCATGGAAGTCATACAGCTGAAATTTATGAAATGATAGCAACTAAAGTAAAAAATAAATCCATCGGGGCCCGGCCGGATGGCTCAGTGGTCTAAAGCACCTGCTTGGGAAAGCTTCGGCGGCTTCAGGGACCTCGGTTCAATCCCTGGCACCACATGCTGTGCCAGCCCTGCCCTTGGGGCGGGCTGAGCTTGCCATAAAAATGAGTGAATAAATAAACAAAGGTTCTGAAACAATAAAATAAAATAAAATAGAAAAATTCTTTAAAATAAAAAAAGAAAAAATAAATCCATCAGACTACAGAAAAAATCAGATCAGAAATACTCTCTCAAGTTAAAAAAAAGAAAGAAAGAAATGACAACAATCATAAAAGAATTGCTCAGCATTGCTAAAGAAGACATAGAAAAAAATAGAGAATAGAAAAATGATGGAAGCATTGAACAAACAATACAGGAAAGAACTAGAATGCTTGAAACATTCAAATAGATATCCAGGAAATTAAGAATTCAGTTGAAAGCTGGGAAAACTGATTGAGTTAAACTGAAGATAGACTTTCAGACCTTGAAGACAGTGGTGCAGCTATTCAACATGAAAAGAAAGATCCTAAAGCTAATAAGGAACAAAGAAATAACAATTCAGCAGCTACAAGATGACACAAAGAAAAACATTATAAGACTAATACATGCCAATGAAACTACAGGAACCAGTATAAATGACATTTAAAAAAAAAAAAACTGCTTGCAGAAGTAGTGGCAGAAAATTTCCCAACTATGTGGAAAGAATTTGACATACAAATAAGTGAAACAAATAAATTTCCAAATAGCCCAAATCAGAAGAGCTGTGATTTATGAGTTCAGAGCACTCAGGCACAGAGCTTTCCTGGTGCCATTTATAATCTTTGGAGGACTCTGGGATGCCTGCAGGACTGTGGTAAACTCTGATCCTTATCCTCCAGCATGCAGGCTTGGGGGTTATGCTAGTGCTTGTCCAACCATTGAAGAATTTAGGACACTAAGCAGGCTGCAGGACTTTGGGGAGCTGCAAACTGAGGGTCCAGTGTGTGCAGGTGCAGAGATTTCATGGATCCTGGTCCAACCATTTAAGAACTTAAAGAGAACCCTGGGTGGCATGCAGGTCTCTGATGAGCTGCATCACTTGGCCCCCAGCATGCGAGTGTGGAGCTTATGTTGGCACTGGTCCAACCATTAAAGAACTTGGGAGGATTCTGGGAAGCCCATGGGATCTTAGTTAATGTGGCAAACACCTACCACCTACACTGAAGCTTTGATGGGTATTGGCCAGTCACCTCCACTTGTAGTGAGACTTTGGTGAATCATATACTGCTCCCCACTGTAGTGGAAGCCTTACTGACACACACTTCACTACTCTTCCACAATTGCTGAGTCTGAGTGATCGCTGGGAACTTCAAAAATGCCAAAACACAGGATTAAAAGGCGGTCTCAATCTTCCAGCTCACACAGAACAAATCCAGGGGACAAAAACATACAAGAATTTGGAAATCACACACCTGAAATTTCTGAAATGATAGCAACTGAAGAAAGAAACAAGTCTATCAGGCTAAAGAAGATATAAGATCAGAAATAATCTCTTGGGTCAAAAAAAAATGACAATAATCATGAAAGAATTTCTCAGCATAGCTAAAGAAGATATAGAATTTAAAAATAGAGGAGAATAAAAAAAAAAGATGGAACTACTGAATGAACAATACAGGAAAGAATTAGAATGTGGGAAACACATTCAAATAGATATCCAGGAAATTAAGAATTCCATTGAAAGCTGGCAAAACTGCTTGAGTGAAACTGAATATAGACTTTCAGACCATGAAGACAGTGGTGCAGCTAATGGATGTGAAAAGAAAGATCTCTTAAAACTAATAAGGAACCAAGAAATAACAAGCTACAAGATGACACAGAGAAAAATAATGTAAGTATAATAGGTATCTTTTTTCTATCACTATTTTATATTCTTTAAAAATAAAAACGAATAATATGTGTCAAGGAGACAGTACAAATGACATAAAAGGCTATTTCCAGAATTACTAGTAGAAAATTTTCCAAACATAACAAAAAATCTGACATACAGTTGAATGAGGCATATAGAATTCCAAATAGCCATATTCAAAATAAATCTACAACTACACATAATAATCAAGAATTCAAAAATTCCACAAAAGAATAGAATAGTAAAACTACTAGAGAGAAGATTCAGATCACCTACAATGGAAAGCCCATCAGAATCATGGCAGATTTCTCAACACAAACCACCAAATCAAGAAGAGCTTGGAGTGAAGCATTTCATGACCTGAAAGAAAATAACTTGCAACACAGCCTGATATACCCTAAAGAAATTATCCTCGAAATTCAATGATGAGATAATATCCTTCTGTGACAAAGAACATGTTGTATGTCGTTATGTATCGGTACTGAAAGAAATGACTAGAAGACCTGATGAATTCAGGTCAGAGGTCTCTCTGAGATCTGTCTCTCTCAAAGTGGGCATGGTGCACAGAAGGATCTTACTTTTATTGAGTACTCAAGGACAGGCTAAGGAATGTGCATAACTGCTTTGGTGAATACGGACTAGAGATCATTACCTCTTTTACCATTTACCTAAATTTAGGTTAACACAAATGCTAATTGAAAACATTCTAAGCAGGGGAGGAGACAACCATTAACATCCCAAACAAGGGAGGAGACAATAATCAAGGAGCCATTAGAGTAAGCTGTTATCTGCCTCCTTGAATCCCAGGTTTCAGGAGTCCTCAAGTAACCAGGAATCCCCAAGTAACCCACTACAGCTGTCCCTGGGCTTTGTTTATTATTCTCCATTTCTTAAGATGCTAGTTTCTTATATCTACAGAACAACTAAAGAAATTCATGACCACCAAACCAACCATAGAGACGAGTGACAGAGATTTTAGAAAGATACAGAAACAACAACACCTTCAAGAACAACATAAAAAAGACTACCAAACAGAGCAAGTAATTAAAAAAAGGAAAAAGTATGAAAGCTATAGCAGGAAAATAACATGACAAAGATAAGCTAGTATCAGTTATAACCATCAGTGTAAATGGTCTTGATTCACCAATCAAAAGAAACAAACTAGCAGAGTGGATTATGAAACAAAATCCAGCAATATGCTGCATACAAGAAACACATTTCTATTAAAAGTAATAAAAAAGTAAATAAATAAGCACATTTAACTCAAAGGAAAATTTGCAGATGAAAAACCAAAGTATAGAAAACAATTCTTTATGTCACAGGATATCAGTACAACAGGGGCAGCTATTCTAGTTGATGACAATGTCAACTTCAAACAAAAAAATCATGAGATAAAGAAGGTCATTACATATTTGTTAAGGGAAAACTTCAAGAGGAAAAGGTAGAAATTATATATATATGCACTAAGGAGCACCCACCTACATATTCAGATTTCAACAGACCTGAAAAATCAAATGAGCAATAGTGCAATTGTAATGGAAAACTTTAACATGCCACTGTCACAAGAAGATAGATCAAGTAGGCAAGAGTATTTGACTCAGAAACCTCAGAATACACATTCTTCTCAGCTGCACATGGGATGTTCCCCAAAACAGACCATATACTAGCACATAGAGCAAGGTTAAGTAAATACAAAGAAATTGAAATTATCTCATAAATATTATCTGACCATAGTGCAACGAAACTGGAAATTATTAACAAAAGAAAATACAACAGGGCCAGCAGGATAGCTCAGCGGTCTAAAGCACCTTCTTAGGCAACCGCATGGACCATAGTTTGATCCCTAGAACCACATGTTGTGCCAGCTACACCCCCAGAGCAGGCTGAGCTAGCCATAACATATATAAAAGTTAAAAAAAAAAAGAAAAGAAAATACAACGATACCATAAATGCATGGAAATTAAATAACAATCTTCTCAACATGCTGTGGGTCAAGATAAAATTAAAAAAGAAATTAGACAATATTTGCAATTGATTAACAGTATAGATACAGAGGCCTCCTCCAGCCGCCACAAGTGCAGCATATCCAGCACCATGTTCAAAATGTGAGTCAGACCTCTGGCCCAACGCAAGTGCAGCCTATCCAGCAGCCAGGCCCACCAAGTGAGTAAGACCTCCCTCCCCCAGCCTACAAGCAGCTCAGCTGACCCAGCAGCCTGGACTGAATGACTAACCTGAAGGCACGCAGTCCTGCACCAAGGGTCACTGCTATACAGAATGATACAGACAAGGAGCAAAATGCTATCTCAGGTCCCAAGCCCACCTGTAACAGATACAAGAGACACTGCCATACAAGAAAACGGGAATCATGCAGATGAAATCTCTGAATCAATAGTTTTTGAGGTAGACAGACAAGTGCAGTAATGTATAGAGCAACTCAGATCAGAGATAATATCTGAGGTAAAAAAAAAAGAAATGCATGAATTAATAGACTCTAAAGTGGAAAAACAACTGCAGAAATGTATAGAGAAAACCAGAGCCTTTGAAGTTAAAAAAGACATGTCTAAATTAATAGCATCTAAAGTAGGGGAGCAACTACAGAGGTAGAGAGGAAGACAGAGCAGAAATAATCTCTGAACTAGAGAGAGAAAGGATAACTATAATGACAGACTTCAGTAGTACTAAAGAAGACATTGATAAAAAAAATTAGAGAATAGAAAAATGATGGATTCCCTATTTGAGCAATATAGGAAAGAAACAGATCACATGAAACAGTTTCAAAGAGATATACAAGAAAATAAAATCTTAATCACAAACTGGCAAAACTGTATGAATGAAAGTGAAGATAGAGTCTGAGATCTTGAAGACACCATCGCACCTAGTGAAAAGGTAAGAAAGGATCTCTTAAAAACAACTAGGATGCAGGAAAATAAAATTCAACATCTGCAAGATGATACAAAAATGAACATGAGATTAATAGGAATCAATGAGAAAGAAGGAGTCGACACAAATGATATAAAAAGAATATGGGCAGAATAGCAGAAAACTTCCCACATATGAAAAAAAAAAAAAATCAGACATACAGTTAACTGAAGCATACAGAACCCCAAATAACATCAACCCAACCAAAAACACACCCAGACTATAACAGTCAAGATTTCAAAAGTTCAGCAGAAGAATAATATATTAAAAGCTGCTAAAGAAAAGAAACAGATCACATTTAAAGGAAAACCCATCAGAATAATGGCAGATTTCACAAACCATGAAATCAACAAAAGCATGGAGCAGAGTGCTTCAAGTCCTCCATGAAAACAAATTTCAGCCCAGACTGCCATACCTGGCAAAACTCTCCTTCAAGTATGAGGGAGAAGCGAAATACTCCCATGACAAGGAACAACTAAAGAATTTCATGGGGCCCTTCTCCTTCACCTGGCTCTGGGGCCTTTCAAGAGATGCAGCGGGTTGGGGGCACCCAGCATGGGGGCAGGCAGTGGGGTTGAATGGCGTCCCACCTCACCTATTCTGGCGCGGGCTGAGGGCTTGTGCGTGGCACGGTGGGCCCCGCAGCCCATGGGGGCGGGGGTCGGCCTGGTGTGTGGAGGGGAGGTAAAAGGGGGCGGGCTCCCAAGCTGGTTCTATCTGGTTCTCTCACCACCTACACCGTGGGTCCCAGCTGCTCTAGAGGCAGGAGGAATGACAGCTCGAGCTCCGTGGGGCTCCCGTGAGCCTCAAACTGCAGCTTCCGCACGCTCCAAGATGCCCAAGAGGAAGGTCAGTTCAGCTGAAGGGATGGCGAAGGAGGAGCCCAAGAGGAGATCGGTGAAGCTGTTGGCTAAACCTGTTCCAGATAAAGTGGAAATGAAGCCAAAAGAGGCAGAGGAAAAGGATAAATCTTCAGACAGAAACATGCAAGCAGAAGGGAAAAGGGGAGCCAAGGGAAAACAGGCTGCAGTGGCTAATCAAGAAACCAAGGAAGATTTACCTTCAGAAAACGGAGAAACTAAAAATGAGAGTGCAGCCTCTGATGAAGCAGAAGAGAAAGAAGCCAAGTCTGATTAATCACACTCCAGATCTTATCAATGCTCCCTGTCTCCCTTCTTGTACAATCCAGAGGAACATTTTTATCAACTATTTTGTAAATGCAAGTTTTTTAGTAGCTCTAGAAACACTTTTTAAAAGGAGGGAATCCCACCTTATCGCATTTTTTAAGTGTAAATGATTTTTTTAAGGTGAAATAATTCTCTGGTTGTTTATTTTTTGGTACAACCAGAAATACTGGGATATTGAATTATGGCAGGCTCTGACTGTCTTGGGTGTCAGCTTAACATCCCATAGGTGAGGTTTAGTTTTATATACTGCAATACAAAGCATACTAAATGACAATTTGGAATGGCAGTCATGCATTTATTTTATTGATTGATTGATTGATTGATTTTTGTCTTTTTGAGACAGGGTCTCACTATGCAGTTCAGGCTGGCCTTGATCTCACTTTTGTAGCCCAGGCTGGTCTCGAACTCACACCAATCCTCCTGTCTCAGCATCCCAAGTGCTAGGATTACAGGCGTGCGCTACCACTCCCGGCTGCAGTCATGCATTTAATACGTCGTGGATACTTCAAATGACTTCTATTCCCATGTTTTTAGTAGAATTGTTTCCTAAATAAAACTACTTCCTAATTGTTGCCCTATCAAAATCGTGTGCACTCTGCAACATCTTTGGTAGCGGTAGTCTGGTTTGCCTCATTTTGTTAATGTTCTTTGAAAGATCAAAAATTTGAGTATGCAGTGTATGTGATACAAAATTGTGAACTGGTGGGACTTAAGTAACATTTGTCTTCATTTGAAGATACTGGTACTTAATCCTCTTACAGAAAATTTGCCCCTAAATTTGAAGCTGGAAAGTCACTGGAATAACTGAAAAACAATACATGGCATTTTTAGTATGTGCATTAAGAATTGTGTACCAAGTGAACTGTGTACTGATCCTCAGCACAACCAATAAAATCTCAAATATTGAAGATAAAGAAAAAGAATTTCATGACATCAAAGCAAACCCTATATAGAATACTAAAAAAATTTTAGAGAGGGACCAAAACAACTCAAACTCAAGAAATGAGAACAGAAAGATCCCATCAAATAAGGTACTCAATTAAACACAGGAGAAAAAGAGGTAAACAGTAGTAAGTAAAACTCATGTCAATCATAAGTCAATACATTTCAATTATAACCATCAATGTAAATGGGCTCAATTCTCCAGTTAAAAGAAATAGACTGGAAGAGTGGATAAGGAAGAAAAATCCAATGATATGCTGTAGACAAGAAATGCACTTAACTCATAAAGAAACTCATAGGTTAAAAATTAAAGGATGGAAAACAATACTACATGCTCCAGCACCTCAAAAAAAGCAGGGCTAGCAATCTTGTTTGCAGACACTCTAAACTTCAACCAATATTGATCAAATGAAATAAAGAATGCCACTACATACTGGTAAGGGGAAAAATTCATGATGAAGAGGTAACACTCATAAATATGTATGCACCCAACACTGGAGCATCAAGTTATATAAGGCAAACCTTAATGGACATGAAAAATGTCATATCCAATACCACAATTTTAACAGGAAACTTGAACACCCCCTTATCCAAAAAAGATAGGTCAAGCAGACAAAAAATTAGCAAAGAAGTAGCAGAGCTGAACCAGAACATGGAATAACTGGAATTAGTGGACACACACAGAGTGTTTCAACCAATCACTTCAGATTAAAATATTTTTCAGCTGCACATGGGACCTTTTCTAAAACAGACCACATATTAATCAGTAGGTCATGCTTAAGTATATGCAAGAAAACAGAAATTATCCCATGCATATTATCTGACCACAGTGCAATGAAACTGGAATTAAAAGACAAAAGAAACCACAAGAATTCCAGAAATACAGGGAAATTAAACAACACTCTTCTCAACAACCAGTGGGTTACAGATGAAGCTAAACAATATCTACAATTTAATGAAAATTCAAACACAAGCTACTGGAATATATGGGATGCAATGAAAGCAGTTTTTATTGAAAATTTATAGCTCTGAACTCACACATTAAGAAAACAGAACAGGAACAAATAATTACTCTCATGGAGCACCTTAACCAACTAGAAATAGAACAGAAAACGAAATCAAAAGTCCAAAGATGGGAGGAAATTATAAAGAATAGAGCAGAAATTAATTCAATTGAGATAAATAAACCAGTACAAAGAATTAATGAATCAAAAAGCTTGTTCTTTGAAGATTAAATAAAACTGATAAGCCCCTATCTGACTTCATCAAAAAGAGTAAAGAAAGGACTCAAATTTAAGCAATAAGGAAGAAAAAAGGTGAAATTTCTAAAGAACCAGCAGAGATTCAGAGGATCATAAATAGTTACTTTGAGAATCTTTACTCTCACAGAATTGAATACACAGATGAAATGGATAGATTCCTAGAAAAGTACAAATTCCAAACTGAATCAAGAAAATATAAGAATTCTCAATATCCCAATAACAGCCAATGAAATACAAAATGTAATAAAAAATCTACCAACAAAAAGTCCGGGACCTGATGGATTCACCACTGAATTCTACAAGAAATTTATAGAAGATATAATCCCAACACTCCTCAAACTCTTCAATGAAATCATAAAAAGAAGCAATCCTTCCAAAATCATTCCTAGAGGCAAGTATTACACTGATACCAAAACCAGAGAGAGATGCAACTAAAAAAGAAAACTACCGGCCAATTTCTCTCATGAACATAGATGCAAAAATCCCCAGTAAAATCCTCACCACTAGACTACAACAAATCATCAAGAAGATTATACACCATGACCAGGTAGGATTCATCCCAGGGATGCAAAGATGGTTCAATATATGAAAATCTATAAATGCAATACACCATATCAATAGAGCCAAGACCAAAAATCACATGATCATCTCAATTGATGCAGAAAAGACCTTTGACAAAGTCCGACACTCATTCATGTTTGAAGTCCTACAGAAAGTTGAAATAGAGGGCCTCCACCGCAACCTGACAAGAGCCATCTACACCGATCCAACAGGTAACATAATTCTAAATGGGGAACAACTCAAGCCTTTTACTCTCAAATCTGGCACAAGACAAGGATGTCCTTTATCACCACACCTATTTAATATAGTTCTGGAATCATTAGCTGCAGCCATTAGACAAGAAAAAGAAATAAAAGAAATAAGAATAGGCAAAGAAGAAGTAAACCTATCACTATTTACAGATGACATAATAATCTACTTGGAAGACCCAAAAAACTCCACCAAGAAGCCGCTATAATTAATGCACAAATTCAGTAGCATAGCAGGCTACAAATACAACACACAAAAGTCAATATCATTCCTCTGTACAGACAACAAACACACTGACAGAAAAATTAAAGTACCTTTTATGATAGCACTGAAGAAAATGAAATACTTAGGAATTAATCTAACTAAAGAAGTAAAAGACCTTGTCAATGAAAACTACAGTACTTTGAAAAAAGAGATTCTAGAGGATTTCAGAAAATGGAAAGATATTCCCTGCTCCTGGGAATGAACCAACATTATGAAGATGGCCATACTCCCTAAACTGTCATACAGAGTTAATGAAATTGCTATCAAAATGCCATCAACATACCTGACAGACTTAGAGAAATCATTCCTAAAATTTATTTGGAACCAAAAAAGACCCAGAATTGCAAAGATAATTCCGGACAACAAAGGTAAGGCAGGAAGCATTACAATTTCTGACCTAAAATTATACTACAAAGCTACAGTAATAAAATCAGCATGGTATTGGAAAAAAATAGACCTGAGAATCAATGGAATAGATTAGAAGATGCAGAAGCAAATACAAACACACTCAGTCACCTTATCTTCGACAAAGGGGCCAAACACGCTTACTGGAAGAAAGCCTCTTTAACAAATGGTGCTGGAGCTTTTCCACACTGCCCAGCCAGGGTCTATACGGCATTGTTCTTTTTTTTTTTTTTTTTTTTTTTTTTTAA
>PVJA010055299.1:0-11225 GCA_004027025.1 Myocastor coypus | reverse complement strand
AAAAAAAAAAAAAAAAAAAAAAAAAAAAAAAAAAAAAAAAAAAAAAAAAAAAAAAAGAAATGAAAAAAGTAAATGCACAGTGGGTATTGTTGAAATCCAGAAGATAGTTAGCAATTACTATGAAAAGCTACATTCCAACAAATTGGAATGGCTGCAGGAAATGGTTTAGATACCTGCACTCAGGTGAATTATCATATTACACCAAGAAGACATAAAAATTTTGAAAAATCTGATAGTAAGTCATAAAACCTATAGAGAAAATAATAAAACACCTATCAGTAAGAGTCCAGTGCCTAATGCATTCACTGCTGAATTTTACAAGATCCTAGGATATTATAAAAACAATACATGTCAAAATTTTCAATCAAATTCTAAGTGAATAAGTGCTTCCAAACTCATTGCTGAAAACCAGAATCATTGATCCCAAAATCAGAGTTCTGAATAAAAAGAAAACTACAGTCCAATATTTTTAATGAATAGAGATACAAAAACACCAGTAAAATACTGACAAGCAGAATAAAAAGCATCATACATCATGAGCATATATGTGTAATTGCAGGGTTGCAAAAATGATTCAATAGTCAGAAATAAGAAAGTGAAATTCACCACATAAGGGCCAGACAAATAGCTCAGCCGATTAAAGCACCTGCAAGCTGGCCCAGGGGCCGGTTCGATTCCAAGGCCTGCCATGTGGGCTCCGTCCCTGGGGTGTGCTAAGAAGGCAATTGAGACTGGTCATAGTGGTGCTCCACTGTAATCTCAGCACTTGGGAGGCTCTAAACAGGCAGAGCACTATAAGTCTGATCTAGTAGTGAGACCCTGGACAACCTATAGACCCTTCCCTGAAACAAATTTTAAAAAATCACTACATATATAGAAGCAAGGACCTAACACACAAAATCTTATGAATAGATGCAGGAAAAGTTTTCAATAAAATCCAATACTCCTTCAAAATAAAAACCCTAAAGAAGATAGACATCGAACAATGTTACCTAAATTTGATAAAAGTTACTTATGAAAAACTCAGGGCCAACATCATATAAATAGAGAAAAACTGAAAGCCTTACTTCTAAAATCAGGAACAAGACAAAGATGTCTGCCATTGGCATTGTTATTCAACCCAGTACTCAGAACATTATTCAGAGCAATCACGTAATTAAAAGCAATAAAAGGGATACATATAAGAAAGGAAGAAATTCAATTAACATTATTCTCAAATGACTTGGTACTCTACATAGAAGACGAAATGAAACCCAATGACAAATTCTTAGAATTGGTACCCAATTTTAGCAGTGTAGAAAGATACAAAATCAACACACAAGAATTTATGGCATTTGTGTATACTTCAAATGAACTCACTGAGAAAGAATTTAGGAAAGTAACACTATTCAGAAGAGTATCAAAAAAGCACCAGGTCCCCAATTTAATTCCTTGTACAGAACATAATATCTCTAGTTGTTGGATAGGCAGTACAAATATTGTCCAAGTGGTCATAATATCTAACTTTATATATACATTCAATGGAATTGCAACCAAACTAACAACAGCATTTATCACAAAACTAGAGAAAAAAATAACTGAAAAGCATAGGGAGCCAAAAGAGACCCAGAATGGCAAAAGTGATCTTGAGCAACAAGAACAAGGCAAGAAGCATCACAACAGCTGATTTCTAGTTATACTATAAAGCAGCAGTGATAAATATGGTGTGATACTGGCACTAAAACAGACATGTGGACCAATGGAGTAGAACAGAAGATGTAGAAACATTTCCAGACGCATTCAGTGACTGGATCTTTGACAAAAGCACCAAAAATATATGTTGGAAGAAAGCCTACTTAACAAATGTTGGTGGGAAAATTGGCTATGTGCATGCATAAGATTGAATTTGGACTCATATCTCTCACCATGTACTAAACTAAAATCGAAATGAATATAAGATCTATGTATTACAAAAGAAGCAGTGAACCTATTATAAGATAAAATAGGTAAAACACTTGAAGTAACAGGCATAGGCAAGGATTTTCTGAGCAGAACTCCAGTTGCACAAGAAACATCAAGAACAAACAAATGGGATCATATCAAATTGAAAACCTCTGTACAGCAAAGAAAACAATAAAATGAACAAATACAGCAGGGGAAACATTTTTGTTAGTTATTCTTCATTCAGAGCATTAATAGCCAAACTATATAAAGAACTCCAAAAATTAGATCACTCAAAATAAATGACTATGGAAAAATGGATCGGTGAAATGAATAGCGCTTCTCAGAAAAAGTACAACACAATGACCAATAAACATGGAAAATGTTCAACACCACAGGTCGTTAGAGAAATGCAAATTTAAGCAACATTAAGATTTCATCTTACATGAGGAAGAATATCAATCATTATAAACCAAATAATAACAAGTACTGGAGTTACTTTGATGAAAAAGGAACACTTGTATGTCGTTGGCACAAATGTACACTAGTACAACCACTATGGAAATCAAGATGGAGATCTGTGAAAGAATTCAAAACAGAAATTACACTTGGCGCAGCCCTTCCAGGTATATTCCCAAAAGAATTCATGACTTCATATTTCAACAGTTCATACATACTAATGTTTATATCAGCCCAATTCATAATAGTTAAATCCTTCAAAGAGCTTGTATGTCCATCACCCAACACATGTATAATGAAGATAATATTTCTGCATAATATAATAGCTCTCAGCTACAAAGAGGGATAAGTCTGAGACATTTGCAGGAAAATAAATGTATTTTGACAATATAAAGTGAGATAAAATCCGCAAGCTTAAATAGTATATGATATCTCTCTCATCTGAGGAAGGGAAAATGTAAATAAAGAGCAAGATAGACTGTTGGAATGAAACAGGAAGATAGAGCTTTCACAAATGAGAAGACTCAAGAGACCAAGGATGAAGGGAGAAGGGTGGGTGAATAAAGATTTAATACATGTCATGTACATGCACCAATGGACACAGTGGGTGTACATAAATTACCTTGTAAACATGAACTACTAGTAAATATTATTATTATTAACAAAAATAATAATGAAAATGGGGAAAGGGTATCTAGTGATAGAGAGATGGTGATGGGATGGGGAAGGAAAATAAAGCAGCAAGATGTGCTATGCACATCTACCTACTCCTTAAGCTGAATGTAAACTTCATGTATTGTAAATATATACAAATATCATAGAATGTAAAAGGAGATCCTTATTTTTTTAAAAAAAGATGTTAAGATATGGCCAAACCCAGTAACTAAAGCTAGAAAAACAGCTTATGGAAAATAGGCTGAATGTTTTTCTTTGCTACTACTTCCTTTTTTGTGGAGGCAATCACCCCAGTAGCTATTATATTGTTGCTTAAGACATTCTTGAGGGGCTGGTGAGATGGCTCAGTGGTCTAGAGTGCCTGCTTAGGAAAGCTTACGCAACCACAGAGACCATGGTTCAATCCCCCGCACCACATGCTGCGCCAGCTCCACCCGCAGGACAGGCTGAGCCAGCCATAATAATAAAAAAGACATTTTTGAAAGTGCTTATTATGTATGTTGTATGATACATTAGTCATTCCTTGGACAAATTTCTTAGATACCTACTAAGTGCAAGGTATATAACAAAATGTTACGAGGGCTACACAGATGAAGCAAACTTGGCTTATTTCTTCCAGGTAAGTGAAGAGAAAAGACAAACACTCAGGTAACTATGATCCATGGCAGTGGTAATAGGTACTACAAGGAAAATTCAAAGTCCTTGATTTTAGTGGAAGGAGAAACACATGCTGTCACATTCCAGTTCCAGACCATTGTTCCACGTTCTCTAGCCACTTTGCCCTTAAGGCGCACATAAAACCAAACTATTTTCCTTCCCTCATACGCCTGTCCCATCATACCTCTGTGTCTGTGTGCCTTCTGCTTGCTCCAGCCTCCTATCCTCTCCTTCTCTGATATTTAATGTATATTTCCAGCCTTTACTAAAGTGATATCTTGGTGAACAAACAGAGCTCATGTTTATAATCCTATCCAATAAACATGAATTTTGATTAGTCTACTGACATAACTAGTATATCCAGGATTTTAAACAAGGAATATATAAAAGAACACCAATCTAAATTCACATTGTATGTAAAATAATATAAAGTCAGAGTACTTTTCAAAATTTTTACATAGGTAATCAATATAAAATCTGTTTCCTTTAAAATCTTTCATAGGTTTTTACTGAAATAATTTAGGGTTCACATGAACCTACAAAAATAATGTATAGTCTCCATGTATCCTAAATAAGTTACAGCCCAATATTTTGATATACTTTGCATTGTGAAAATCCTGGATTATGACATTGATGTGATACCACTAAAGCAAATATAGATCTTTCTGATTTTTTTCTGGGCTTTAAAGAGTCTTTTTCCTTCAATATTTTACCATCTTGTTTGTAGCAAAAGTATTAATCATTAATGTAAATGCTAACATTTTTTCTCAGGCTCTTGCCCTTATGAAAAAGGTCAAAACCTGAATGAGTCAAAATTTGCCTAGGATTGAAAGAATGAAAATTTGGATTAATAATTAGCAACCCTGCCAAATACTTAGGCTGGAAGGACAGATAAAGGCAGCTGCAAAATTTATAGAAAGACTTCTCTCCCAGTGTCCTGTAGAAGTTGGAAAATGACAACTGATTTCCTATCAATGAATCCCAGATATGCTTTGCTACTGACATTTATCACTGAGATATACATTGGCTAAACTCTAAGCCTGCTTTTTGTCATGCTAGTCTTGTCTCTAGTAGTCTTTTGATAATGAAGTTTCAATGTAACAAATGATATGACAACCAAACTGGAGCTATCAGAAGTCCCTTTCAGTTACCAGCAGTTAGCCACATTTGCTTAAATCTACCTAGAGGCACACTGTGACGAAAACTGTGTGACTAATATAGCAGGCTAATGCATTTTCATTGCACTGATGAATGTCCTGTACCAAGTTGTTGCATTGCTGGTGGATATAAAAATAAAAGTCTGGAGGGATGTCATTACGTAGAAGTTCATCATGCAAACTCATCAATTAAAGTGCAGCATTCAAGGGCCTGTGAGATAGCTTAGCAGATTAAGCACCTGCTTAGGCAAGTGCAGAGAATGGGATTTGATCCCCAGCACCACATGTCATGCCAGCTCTGCCCCCAGGCAGGCTGAGCAGGCCACGGAGACAGGGTGTGGTGGTATACACCTATAATCCTAGCACTGGGAAGGCTGAAAACAGGAGGATCACTATGACTCCTAGCTGCCTAGTACCACATACACACTTAAAAAAAAGCAAAACAAAACAAACCTATTGCATGCAAATCCCAGATTTGCTGTATCATAGTTTTAACAATTTGGCGGGCTGGGCTGGGGAGATAGCTCAGTAGAATAAGTGCTTGCCTAGCAAGCACAAAGGCCTGAGTGCAATCCCTGGTTCTAAAAAAAAAAAAAAAACAATTTGAGCAATTTATTTAGATTCTGTTTCCTCAGTTTCCTTATCTACGAAATGGGGGCCTGCTGTACAGTTTTGCACAGAATAAATAAAAGTGTTTGGACAGGTTTCTCAATTTCGATGAGCACAGTGACTACCTGATGACCTTTATAAAATTCTACTATTTTGTTTGTTCCTTTAGATAGCCTTATTTAATTTTATACCATGAATGTGGGCATTAAGAGTTTAAATATCTTCCCAAATTATTTCCCCTTCCCAAGCATAACTCACATTAAGTTGTCTGAAGTATAAATTTTGAGACAAAGTTAATATGGCCACTTGGGATTGGTTGACCATCACAAACAAATGGATGCAGATATCAGTGTGCTGTTTTTCCATGTAATTAAGCATGTGTTCTACCTGCTGTGCCTTAGAGTCCATCCTTATTTTGGCAAAATGTAGGAACTCTTTTACAGCCAATGTTCCCTGATGTTTACTTGTTATGATCACTTGTGGAGGAAGTGCATTCAAAAACATTATGCCTGCTCCCTTGTTATGGCTTCTATTTAGGTGTCCCCATAATGCCTCATGAGTCCCTATGTGAGCTTTAGGGATGTGACTCAATCATGGTTGGGTGATATTGGATCGTGGATGTATGATTCTAGATTGGTTTGCTGATGGGTTTATAGCTGACTGTGACGTTGGCAGGGAAAGCCTTGTGGGAAGAGGTGGTCAAGGTAAGAGTTGCCTAGTGACATATATCCGTTTTCTTCTCTGGTTGGCTGCCACTTCGTGCCTGCTGTGTCCCTCTGTCATGCTGCCCTGCCTTGGAAGCAGCTATGGACTATGGACTGAAATCTGTGCAAACCATGAGCCAAAATAAACCTTTTGTCCTTTAAGCTGTGGGTGTCTAGTATTGTAGATCAACAACAAACATAATAAGACACCCTTTTTTCATCATCTAAGGAAGTACATTGCTCAGTAAGTAATAAATATGAATTAACTGGTGAATTTTAAAGGTCTCTTAAGATAGAAGTATTTTCATGATAATTTTTGGAAGTAGCTCTCTGTCTCTGCTGTACACTCCTTGTTCACTGCAGCTGCTATAAGGGAAATTTAATGAATTCTGACATGCTAGGCTGAAGTTTACTGCCAAAGAGGGAAGAGGGCAGGTTGCTAAGCAAATTAATACTACACAGATAGAAAAGTGACAGCCTGCTAGGGGAGTATGCTAACACAAGGATTTTAAGCACCACTCAAAGTGCATTTTGCATTCAAATGACCAATATGCTAATTACAGTCCTTATCTGTTTGCTGGAGGCCTTAACGGTCTCAGAAGCTCAGGATCCAGATCCTTGCCTGAAGTTTGACAGTAGGTTTTTAGAAATAATGACATGGTATTTCTTTAAATGTATTTTCAAATTCAAGCTCTTACAAATCAAGATTGGCCTTTTCTTCATTGAGGAAATGAGTGAAGCTTAACTGTGTTCGCTATGGTGAAGTCCCCTCCAAATCCCTGCCAACAAAGGTTCTGACTCCTACTAACGCACAGCCTGTTGTGGCAGATTTCCATGGTAATTTGTGGATCGCTTTTGAAAGACATGGGGCCTCTTTGTAAATGTGATTGGTAGCTGTCCTGGGGGTTTAGAAAGCGTGTATTTTCTCACTAAGCTCAGGATTGTCCTTGAGCCTTTTTAATTTTCACCACCCTTGTAAGGCCAGAAAGCACTCTTAACCCAGTTTTTTACAGTTTGAAGGACAACCAGTCCCTAATTCTTTTCTTAAGTTTGAGGTAGAGAAACAGAGTATCATTCTCAGTATTCTCTTGTTGAAATGATTACACTTTTACCAGAACCAAATTAACAGTGGAGGCTGAGAAGTTACCACTTCCCCTGATTCTGTTTTGATTTGCTTTGAGGAAAGCAGTGATAGTGAAAATATCTTGTTTCCTATATACTTTTCTTAGATTTTTACCAAACTCACAAACAAAAAATAAAAGATTACACAAAGGGCAGTTTCAAGAAATGATTTGTTACTTTCATGTATTCTTTTTTAAAAGAAAGTCTACACTCTCTCCATTCCCTCCCTCCCTCCCTCCCTCCATCTCTCTCTCTCTCTCTCTCTGTCTCCCTCTCCTACACATGTGTACAGAGACACATACACAAACACATGCACACACACACAGAGGGAGCAAGAGAGAGAGAGAGAGACAGAGAGAGACAGAGAGAGAGAGAGAGAGAGAGAGAGAGAGAGAGAGACCAGTTTAATACAATGATCTGTAGGAGCGATAGGCTATTTTCTTTTAAAATTTTGGAACTATTATTAATAGATTGTTTCTGTTCCTATGTGCCATTCTTCCAGGGGCTTCTTTTAACCATCGAGAGGCTCATGAGGTACAGTATGTGCCACTTACCTTCCTGGGTGTGGGAGGGAGGCAGTGTGATTAACATTTTGCCAGGTATAGTCTTAGTGATTTCATTTACAGCTTATTTTTGTTAGGTATATGTGCATTTTAGGAAGAACCTTCTAAAAGTGATCAAAAATAGTTGAATCAACAGAAAGAATTGTAGAGGTGAAAATGTAGAAGATGCAATAGACCTTTATGGAAAAGATGAAAGAGAAATAGTTTCATAGAGAAAAATTACAAACCATACTGCTAAAGAGCCTCTTTACTGCCACAAGATAATTTAGCAGTCATCACAGTCACATTTATTAGTCATTCATACTTTGTTTCAAAGGTAATCTCCACTCATACTGTAAGGAAGATTTATCACCAACCGCAAGGAGTTTAAAACAAAAGCATGGTTTCTTTAATTGAACAGATATTTAAAATGCCTCGCAGAACTGATAACCTTCAGTTTCTGGTTAATTACAATTTGACTATATTAGTAGTCAAAGTGTGTTCCTGCCTTGTCTTTACTCCATGCCATGAATTTTCATGGTTTCCCACTTAGGAGGCTGAGGGTGACCTATGAATCAGTAACAAGTTAATAACTACTTTAGGTAAACACTCCGATATCATAGATTAAGAAGGAATATAGGGGCCAGGGAGATAGCTCCATGGCACAAGTGCCTGTCTGGCAAGTGCAAGGTCGTGAGTTTGAACCCCAGTCCCACAAAACAAAAACAAAAACAAACAAACAAACAACAAAAATACCGGAATATATACATTGAAAAACACTGTTATCCTGAAAATTTTGATTGGCTATGATATAGTATGGATTAATTTTATATAATATTGTCATATTTGAAACATCAAATTTCATTGTTTTAAAAATAACATCTAGACTAATTTAGCACTTGAAGATCATTTTCTTCAACTTGAAAAACCTGCTTGTATAAAAATCAAGTTGCAAGGGCTATTTTACTTTAATGTATTCTTTTTTTAAGAAACCCTACCCTCTCTCATTTCTCTCTCTGTCTCTCTCTCATACACATGTGTACACACACAAAGAGAGCGACAGATACCTCCGTGTTAGCCACCTAGCTCAGTGGATTAAAGCTCCCATTTCTATAGGCAGACTCAGGGACTGGGTTTGATCCCCATCTGCTGTGCTGGCCCTATCCCTGGGGCATGCTGAGATGGCGATTGAAACTAGGCATGGCAGTGCCTGCCTGTAATTCCAGCACATGGGGGCTGAAAACAGGAAGATCACCATGAGTCTGATCTGTGTAGTGCAACTGTATAGACCCAGTACTAAGTACATAAGAAAAGTCAAATATTTTTCTTCTAGAGGGATTTTGTTCTTCTGTCCAGCCCACTTTAAGTGAATAGCCTATGTTGGCTCAGAGAAATGTGATAGAAGAATTCATTTGAAGGATCATCTGTAAAAACCCTCAAAAACTAGTAGCAACTGTTCAAACAATTTATTTTGCCAATGGATGAAAAAAAAAAAAAAGACAGCAAAACAAACATGAATCCTCACTAATTCTCTTGACTTGGCTAGGGGATAGTTTCAAATTTTCTGAATCTGAAGGGCAAATAAATTACAGAAAGGTTTAGAGAGTGGAGGACTCAGCTGCTAGACAAGGTATTGCAAAACTACCTCAAATGTGACTCATCCACAGCTCTGTATCAGAGCTTATCACTTACTCTGTTCAACTAGAAAACAATTGTCATCCATTGACACTACAGCCAGGTAGATAGGCCTCAGGAAGCAACCTGGAGGACACAGACAGTGCCTGATACAGTGGGAGCCCAGGGTGGAATACAATCCAGGAGAGGATACATAATGGATATTGGAAGCTGTCTTACACTTACGGCTCAAACATATTTATACCCTGTGTTTCATTTCATTTTGTTTCATATTTCATTTCATGTCATGTCCTTTTTATTTAACAGTCAGAATCTACCCTCAAAAGCAAAGAGAAAAGAAAATTTATTAAATACAGCCAACAAGTATCTGTTGAACACCTTAGTTCCTAAGCAATGTTCTGATGTGTAATTCAAATGTGTCTCGGAAGCTATTTCTTTAGAATTTTCAAATTTATTTTGCATGAATATGAGGATTCCTTACTAACAGTGGGTTTATGTTTTTTGTCTTGGCAGTGTCTTGTGATTTTCCCTTTTCAATTTTAATTGCACTGATTGGTGTGTTTTCTTTCCTTTATTTGGTTAGATTGGTTAAGAGTTTGTCTATTTTCCTTGTTCTTTTAAATAACCAATTTTTAGATTAATTAACTGTATTTTTTACTTCAATTTAATTCATTTCTTCTCTGATCTTTATCATTTTCTTTCCTGTACCAGCTTGAGGTTTGGATTGTTCCAGTTTTCCTAGGAACTTGAGGTACATTATTAGTATGTTTATTTGGTTGCTCTGTTTTTGTGATGTGGAGATTAACAGCTACAAATTTTTTTCTCTTAGAATTGCTTTCATTGCGTCATGTAAGTTCTATTATGTTAAATTAGTATTATCATTTATTTCTTGAAGCTACTGCATTTCCTTCTTTATTTCTTCTGTTACCTATTATTTATTTAAGACTGTATGGCCTGGGGAGATAACTGAGTAGCACAAACAAGCACAAAGACCTGGGTTCCCTGCCTGGTACCACATGCCCTGCTGGCCCTGGAACACGATGTGCATAGTGTTATGCATGGTGGTACATACTTGTAACCCTAGCACTGTGGAGGTTGAGACAGGACGATGACTATAAGTCCAAATAGCATAGTGAGACCCTATATCCAACAAACAAACAAACAAACAAACAAACAACCCCCAAACAGTGTATTGTTTAGCTTCTATGTATTTCCCTATTTTCTGTGTTTTCTCTTGTGGATTTTACCTCCACTGTGACCTGTTATGCTAATAGTCATGATATGACTTGAATTCTACATTTGCTTAATGGTGATTTTTCTGGATAATATGTGTTCTATTTTGGAGTGAGGTCTGTGGGCTGTTGGAAAGAATATATATTGTGTCTTTGGGTGAAAAGTCCTACATATCTATTGTCTGGATTTGTGTGGAGGCTTTGTTTAACTCTGATATTTCTTTTTTTTCCAGTTACTTTATTTACTGATCAGTGACAGAGGCATATTGGAGTCTTCTACTATAATTGTGTGAAGATCTAGCTGATCTGTTAGGTCCAGTAGTACTTGTGTTATGAACCTAGGTGCACCATTGTTTGGAATATATATGCTAATAATTGTTATGTCTTGCTGTTAAATTATTCCTTTAACCAATCCATAGTGAATTTCTTTGCTTCTTTTCATAAGCTTTAGCTTTAAATGCAGTTGTCTGAATATAAGATAGTCATGCCATAGCTGGGCATGGTGGAGCATGC
>PVJA010055298.1:0-11225 GCA_004027025.1 Myocastor coypus | reverse complement strand
TTTAAAAAAAAAAAAAAAAAAAAAAGGGTGAGCCAGGCATGGTGGCACATGCCTGTAATCCCAGCACTTGGGAGGCTGAGGTAGGAGAATTGGTGCGAGTTTGAGACCAGCCTGGGCTACAAAAGTGAGCTCAAGGCCAGCCTGAACTGCGTAGTGAGACCCTGTTTCAAAAAAACAAAACATGGGGCTGGGGAGATAGCTCCATAGCACAAGTGACTGCCTGGCAAGTGCAAGGTCATGAGTTTGAACCCCAGTCCCACAAAAAAGGGGGGGAGGCCAGTTGGGGGGATAGCTCCATGGCACAAGTATCTGACTAGCAAATGCAAAGTCATGAGTTCAAATCCCAGTACTGCAAAATAATAATAATAATTTTGTCCATATCCTAATCTCCAAACCTGTGGCTAGGTTAGGTTATATGGTAGCAACTTGTGAATCAGCCATCTTTAGGAAGATTCTCTAGAATTGTACAGGTGGGCCCAAAGTAATCAGAGAGGTCCTAAAATAGGGCGGGGAGAGACAAAGCAGATGAAAGCCACAAAAGTGGGGTCTGAGAGAGCTTCTGCACTTCTGGCTTTGAAGATGAATGAAGGTTGGCCAGGCAGAGTGCCAGCAACTGAAAGACACTGAAAAACACAAGGAAATGGATCCTACCTGAAATCCTAGAGGAATAAACTCATCTCTGCTCACACCTTGATTTTAGCCCAGTGAGACTCATGTTGATCTTTTAACCCAAATTTGTGTTATTTAAAGCCACTGAATTTGTGGTAATGCTACTGGCCAAGATCCCTTGGCCACAGACAACCCACAGCAGACTAGGCTGATATTACAAATTGCTACTCCCAGGCAAAGCTTTGCGGGGTGGGGGGGGCGAGTTTAATTGGGGTTTTGGTTAAAGGCAAGGTTTTTTATTTTTTGTCTTTTTGAGACAGGGTCTCCCTTTGCAGTTCAGGCTGGCCTTGAGCTCACTTTTATAGCCCAGGCTGGTCTCGAACTCTCACTGATCGTCCTGCCTCAGCCTCCCAAGTGCTGGGATTACAGGTGTGCACCACCACACCCGGCTCGGGCAGGGTTTTTAAAATTATTATTATTAATTTGTTGTCAGAGGTAGAAGGGATGTTGGGCAATTCTGAGTAGCCAGGGGGCAATTCTATTTAAAAGATATTTCCTCTAAAAAAAAAGATATTTCCTCTTACAATGGACTTGGACTATCAAGTGGTCACAGTTAACATACTCTGGAGGTTGGTGAGTTTCCGTGTATCTTGTACCATCATCCTGGCTGTTGGGTCTGGGTCCTATGACAACAGCAAAGGACTTCAGGTGCTTGGGCTTCAGTGACTTCTGAAGAAACCCAAAGGTGGGAGCAGAAAACAGGGGAGAGAGAAAGAAAAAAACACACAGCAGCCCCATGGAGTGACAGGTCATTAGTCTTGTGTTATAGATCTTGGACAAAACAAAAAATTAAACATCAACATATCTAGGTGCAAAGTTGAGTAGTCTAACACAAGGGTTAAGAAAGCAAAAGGGGTGCCTGCCTGGCAAGTGCAAGGTCCTGAGTTCGAACCTTGATTCCAGAAAACAGAAAAAAAAAAGGAAGAAAGGAAGGAAGGAAGGAAGGAAGGAAGAAAGAAAGAAAGAAAGAAAGAAAGGAGAAGGGGAGCTGGGGAGATACCTCAGTAGAACGAGTGCTTGCCTCTCAAATGCAAGGGCATGAGTTCACTTTTTTATGGTGCACTCAGCCTTTCCTGGGGGTGTGGCTGGTGCGGTATATGGTGCAGGGATCAAACCAAGGTTCCTGCGGCTGCCTAAGCTTGCTTAAGTAAGTGCTTTAGACCACTGAGCCATCGCTCCGTCACCAAGGATGTGAGTTCAATACCTGGTTCCGAAAGAAAGAAAGAAAGATAGAAAGAAAGAAAGAAAGAAAGAAAGAAAGAAAGAAAGAAAGAAAGAAAGAAAAAAGAAAGGAAGGGAGGGAGGGAGGGAGGCAAGCAAAAGGGACACAAAATGAAAAGCGATGTCAAGCCTGTTATTCCATTTTAGTGTGTAGGCTCAAGCGAAAGGTTTGTGTTTCCAGCAAATGTAGCTTTCGTGTGCCTAGGAAGTAACCTAGGCAGCTGGTGTCACAACCCGCGTGTCAGAAGCATCACCTATGTCAAACCTAGTGGGAAAGCGGTAATCTGTTGTTTGGCTCTATGACCCCAAACACGAGTGATTTTTAAACTAAGAAGAGGGCTGGCCAGATAGTACAGCAAACTAAAATGGCTAGGTCGACCAAGGTTCAATCCCTAGCTTACAGTGCCAGCCCTGCCCCTGGGGCACACTGAGACTGCAACTGAGACCGGGTATGGTGGCACATGCTAGTAATCCCAGCGCTTGGAAGGATTTTTTTGATGTGGGGAAGTGTGCTGGCTCAGGCTGCCTTAAGGGTGGCATTAGAGATCAAATAGTCAACGTCTGTGCCTGACTGAGATTGCCACTCCAAGCGCTTAAACCACTCATCTATCCCAAGAGTGCCCATGCTGGGGAAGCTGAAAACAGGAGAATTACTACAAGTTTGATCTCTGTAGTGAGACGCTGTAAACCCAGTACTAAATACAAAAAAAAAAGCTAAGCACACCGGGCTTGGTGAAGCATGCCTATAATTCCAGTACTTGGGAGGCTGAGGCAGGAGGATTGTTGCAAATTCAAAACCAGCCTGGACTACAAAATGAGTTTACAGCGTACAAAATGAGCTTAAGGCCACTCTGAACTGCATAGCAAGACACTATCTCAAAAACAAAGACAAAATAAAAGGACTCGCTAAGTGTGTCAGTGCATGCCTCTACTGCCGCTCTTTGGAAGCTGAGGCAGGAGGACGGCAAGTTCAAGGCCAGCCAGGGCTACATCATGAGGTCCTGGCCCTTTGTCCCTCCAAAAAAAAAATGAGTGAACAACAAGTGAAACTAGAGCATTTATTTAGGGTTTTCTTTGGTAATAATTTCTCATTTCATACAACCATACTACTTGTGTGGTTTTATCAGAATCTCATGACAGGTCAGTTGAAACATGCCATGGAGGTTAATATCTTTCTACTCTTGGGTGCTTGTTTTCTCGTTCTAGTCTTCTGTCCCAATAGTGCCAGGATGGACTGATTCCTAGTTGTCTCAGTGATGTGACAGCAACAGGAAGCTCATACAGTTGGTGGGAAAGAAGATCAAGTGCTCCATTTTGGAGACATTCAGAGGCTGCGAAAGTTAAGAGGGAATCTGGGGGTGAATATGGAAAATCGGGAGAGGAGTGAGCTGCAGATAGAAATTTGGCATTCCAACAAAAGGGAGAACAAACTGAATAAATGTATGAGATGAATGGTCTGGCCATAGAGCTCAGTAGATAAAAGCGCCTGCTAAGGCAGAGTGCAGTGGCCGGGGTTTGATCCCTGGCATGCTGTGCAGGTCCCGCCCCAGGGGTGTGTTGAGATGGCGATTGAGACTGGGCGTGGTAGTGTACACCTGTAATCCTAGTGCTTGGGAAGCTGAAAGCAGGAGCATCACTATGAATCCGATGTACGTAGTGAGACCCTATAGACCTTGTCCTAAATACATAAAAAAGGGATGACTGTAGATTAAAAAAAAATAGGTCTGAGCCCTGTGGCATTACACTCTGATACCCACAGTATAGCTGGTGATGGAAAACATTGAGTATTCCCAAACAGGGTATCCAAAACAACTAAGATCAAAGTGCAACAGCTAAAGAAGCACGTTAAGAACAGTGGGGTATTGCAGGCACATTCCAAATACAGGAAGCACTGTCTGAAATGGGACTTAGGAAATCAGACACAGGCTGGGCAACAGACATGAGAACATGTAAAACAGAATCTGCCTAATATATCCTAGGCATCAGCAAAACAGGGACCTTGGCCCTGAGCCAGAGTTTCTGCCTGGGGCTCCTGCCACACCCTAACTTGAATACTGTACTCCATGGCTGTCTGTGTATCTCTCCCCAGTTCATCACCTATTCCTTTCATCAGTTTCCAAACCTCTTTTCCTAACCTGAACATAAGGCAGACATGACATGTTTCATCAGGTCGTAGACTCTTTTTTTCACATTTTAATACTTGTGTAATCAAGATACATCCTGAGATTGATAGTGCATCCTCGTTCCATTGGCATGATTATTCTTGGTATGTAAAGTAATGGTACTGTTACATTCAGTGGTATCTTACATTTGATCCAATGTACATGCTCCCTCATTTGAGGTAATATTTTGTAATTTTTGTTGGCCTGAAAATTGAGTAATTCACATAAAATAAAACACACTGATTTTAGTCAGAAAATTCCATGAGTTTATACAAATATGTACAGTCATGCAACCACCAATCATGATAAAGAATACTTTCCTCACTTCAAAAAGCTCCCCAGAGCCTTTTTCCAGTCAATCTCTTTTCCCTACTCTATGCTCTGGAAAATCATTGATCTACCAACTACAGCTTTACTTTTCTGGAATATCATATAAATAGAGCCATACATTGTATACTGTATGTACTGTCTTTGTGCATGAATTCTTTTCATTCAACATAGTCATTTTGAGATTCACTCCTGTTTGATGCTTGTATTAGTTCATTTGTACTGATGAGTAGTATTTATTCTATCCATGTACCACATTTTGCTTAACTATTTACTTAGGATGAACATTGTTGGATTTTTCCCAATTTGAGGAAATGATGTTATCATCATCATCATCATCATCATCATCATCATCATCATCATCATCATTTTGTCTTTTTGAGACAGGGTCTAACTATGCACTTCAGGCTGGCCTTCAGCTCAATTTGTAGCCCAGCCTGGTATCAAAATCACAATGATCCTCCTGCCTCAGTCGCCTGAGTACTAGGATAACAGTCGTGTGCCACCATGCCCAGTGGGAATTTATTTTTATTTTTTCCCAGTGGAAATTTATAAATAATGTAAAATTGACCTTTTTCAAAGTGGAGAGAAGGCTGGGTATGGTGGTTCACACCTGTAATCGCAGCACTTGGGAGGCTGAGGCAAGAGGATTATAGTAAGCTCAAGACCAGCCCGAGCTACATAGCAAGATCTTGTCCCAAAAAACCAACCAACCAACAAATAAATAAATAAACAAATAAATAAGGGGCTGGAAGATAGCTCAGTACAATATGCACTTGCCTGGCAAGCACAAGGACCTGAGTTCAATCCCTGGTTCTAAAAAAAAAAAGGAAAAATAAATAAATGTGGGGAAAAGAATCTCTAAAGTCCCTGAAAGTACATTTTTTTTTTTTTTTTAAATTCATGTATGTATGTATGTTATGGCAAGCTCAGCCTGCCCTGTGGGTGGGGCTGGCGCAGCATGTGTGCCTGGAATCGAACTACAGTTCCTGTGGTTGCCTAAGCTTGCCTAAGTAGGTTCTTTAGACCGCTGAGCCATCTCACCGGCCAGCTAAAAGTACATTTTGGATTCAGTGATACAATATATAGCTCAGCACAGCCTATAATTCCAGATACTTGGGAAAGCCAGGAAGGTAGTGAATTGAAGGCCAGCTTGGTGAACATAGTGAGATCTGCGTTTCACAAAACAAAACAAAAAAATAATGTGTTTGTCTAGCTAGGCATAGTGGTGCACGCCTATAATCCCAGTCCTCGGGAGGCTGAGGCAGGGGATCTCTGTCAGTTGTAGGCCAGCCTGATGTGCATGGTGAAAGATGAGTTTATCTGAGGAAAAACTAAGGTAATTAACCCGGTAAAATCTATTTCTTGATCTGGGAGGGAAACAAACAACAAAAAAACTACAATTTATAAAACAGAACTTACAGATGGCTATAGTTCTAGGACTCTTAACCAGAAGAGGGCAGCCGCTTTGCATGCCAGGATTTGTAGTCCTTGAAAGAGCCTTTTTAAAATGGCGGAGTTGCTAATAACTTGCGAAGGGGCGGGCTCCAAGGGAGTAAGGGCCGCGAGGGTATAGGGCGGTTCGAGGATTCGGCAGGCGGGAAGTAAAGAGGAAGTGTTGAAGCCAGCCCACAAAGCGAAGCCGAGCCGCGCGAAGTCTCGCGTGATCTTGGGGGCCCAATGGCACGTAGGCCCCAGTTTATCACTAGGGGCATTTGTTGGGGGTGGAGTTCCGACGGGAGCTGGCCAGGAGTCTTAGGTACCCAGTGTAGCAGTGTTGAGACTAAACAGCTGAAGAAGGAATCCGTAGCCATGAAGGAAGAAAAAGAGCACAGGCCTAAGGAGAAGCGAGTAACCCTGTTAACGCCCCCGGGCGCCTCTGCCAGTAGCTGTGGGACTTCGGGGGACAGCGCGAAAGGGGAAGATAAGCAGGACCGCAACAAGGAGAAGAAAGAGGCGCTGAGCAAGGTGCCCGGCCGGCGGTTGGCCCGGGAGAGGGTGGGACTGGTCCGCCGCTGGTGGAGGATGGCTGGAAATGGGGCTGCGCTCTTCCTGTCCCGAGCACCCCTTATGACTTCGCCTGAATGAAAATCAGCTCACCTTGTCTCATATTTCGGCGTACAACCGGGGAACCCCCCCAGCCCCCGCCTCCACAGGAGCGAGGCTGAGGGAACGGTTGGGTGGAGGTCCACAGACCGGAGCGAACCGCTTCGAGCTGTGAAGATGGTAATGGGAGGGGGGACGTCGGAAGAGAAATAAAGAATTACTTCTAATAGGGAGAACTACTGCGCAGTGAGGGGCACACCGGGGGCGGGAGCAGTTTGTGGTAGTGCTGTAGTACTAATGGAGGCGTGGAGGGGTCTGGAAAGGCAGGTGAACAGCAAGCCTATTTTGA
Organism: Myocastor coypus; assembly: GCA_004027025.1. NCBI lineage: Eukaryota > Metazoa > Chordata > Mammalia > Rodentia > Myocastoridae > Myocastor > Myocastor coypus. The sequence goes on along the minus strand of PVJA010055298.1, from coordinate 4,451 downwards.
GAGCCTCGGCTGGATTTGTGTGATTGTGGGTGCGCGCGCAAGAGTGTGTGTATGTAATTTTGAAGTCTTTATGCTGAATGAACAAAGATTTGGTTTTAGATGTGTTCAGTGTAGGTTGGAGATGCTACAAAATTATGTTTTTATGGCCGGGCATGGCGGTGCACACCCGTAATACAGTACTTAGGACACTCGGGAGGCTGAGGCAGGAGAATCCTTGCAAGTTGGACACCTACCTCGGCTACAAAGCGAGCTCAAGCCCAGCCTGAGCTGCACAGTGAGACCCTGTCTCAAAAAGACCAAAATAAAAAAATGGCACTCACAAAAGACCAGGGTTAGCCTACAAATTTGCCACTACATGTGTTTCAAAATGAGGACTAGAAAATGTTGCATAAACCTAGTGGGCAGCACGTCAAGAGCAGACCCTGAGATTTCTTGTTCCAGGCAGTTGCCATTTCCAAGAGCCAGTCTTCAGAAACTGATTGCTTGATAGGACAGAGAATTGCTTTGTACTAATTTTATTTTTCTTATTTATTTCATAAGGTGGTAATTCGAAGATTACCTCCTACTCTGACCAAGGAACAGCTTCAGGAACATCTTCAACCTATGCCTGAGCATGATTATTTTGAGTTTTTTTCTAATGACACTAGGTAAAAAGAAAAGAAAAAAAGGGGGGAGGGTAAATGAAACAATCATCTATTTTTATTTTGCTAATGTTTTCCATTTGATTTTTTGATCCTATCTTTAATATATGAATACTTGTAATGCAGCCAGAGACCTGTGAACATATTTACATAATTGCTTTCCTTTCTGCAGTCTGTATCCTCATATGTATGCCAGAGCATATATCAACTTTAAAAACCAGGAGGACATTATTTTGTTCAGGGATCGATTTGATGGTTATGTATTCCTTGACAATAAAGGTGAGTGTTTGTAATTGACCTGAAAGGGAAGTTTGTCATTTCTAAGACAATATGTTCATCACAGTGTTTTATCTAGGCTTTTCTAAAATCCTTCAACAGTTTTACACTTTTGATAAATTTATTGCAGTTTTATAAATAAATAAATAAATATATATATATATATATATATGCCTTTTCACAACATTAGGATAATCTGTTGAACTGAATGAAATTATAGGGCTGGGGAGATGGCTCAGTGGCATAAGCACCTGCCTGAATGAAATTGCCACTATTCTCCTTGTGTGACAATTTTTTTGGCTGCAGATTAGATCTGCTCTTTTGACTGTTCTCATTTCAGCAGCAATACTGATAAATGTCGCTTGAAACTTGTATAACAAGTTTAAATATTTACTCTTCATCCTGTGTCAAGAGCCAGCATTTAATTCTTATCCGTTAAGCCAACCAGTTAGAATATTGTGTAACATTCTCATAAGGTTGTGTATAATTAAAACATCTAAACTATTTCTAAGAGGGTCCCGTCTCCAGGGAAGACAAATTTCTGCCTTAACTCAGTTTTTACCTAATATATTCTGCTTGCAACATTTAGTCAAATAATTTCCAAGCTGGTGTTTGCCATCTTTTGGGGGGCTTTGTAATCATAGGTAAATTATAGGGAGTTTTTGCTAGCTTTTTTGTCAGTGTTACTTTAATTTGGTTATAAAATGAAATCCTTGTCAGAATATGCCAGTAAAAGCTAAACAGTTGTCACCTGTGTTTCTCCAACTTTGTGTGTGTAGATTTTTTTGCGGGGGGGATGTGTTTCTCCAACTTTGTGTAGATCTTTTTTGCGGGGAGGGAAGTGTGTGTTTCTGTGTATGTAGGGAATCAAATCTGTTGCATGCCATAATTGAGTCCACTACTGAGGTGCACCCCTGACATGTCCAGCTTTTATTCCCCAAACCAGCGACTTTTCACCCCGTTTTGTATCTTAGTAAATAACCACGGTCTTTGTGTGTAGTTCAGGCTGGCCTTGAATTTACTGCAATCTTCCTGCCTCAGCCTCCTAAATGCAAGTGATGAATCCTGCCAGTTTGTTGATTTGTTGTCTTGTTCAACTAGACCAACACCATTATACTTTCTGGCTTCACCTGAGAAGCACTTCTCTAAACTTAGAAGATTTTTTATAATTTCCATAAAATTAATCTTTTTGAAAAGGTGATTTAAGTTAATAGTTGTGAACTATTAAGTTCATATTAAGTTAATAGTGCAACCTCAGCCTAGTAGGCAGGATCCTCCATAGTCTAGCTTCACATTCTATGTTTTCAGCTTGCCCTGCTGCTGCTTCCCCCTGTTAATGCTGGGTTATCTAGTTCATCCCTTTTGACATGTCTGGTATTAAGCTAATCTGATTTTCATTCATTAGGATTTTTTTTTTTGGTAATGCCAGGGATTGAACTCAGGACCTTATCTCCCCAGCCCCCATCATTAGGATTTCTAAAGCTGTGTTTCCTATATGACATTTTGTGATGCATTCTGGTCAGTTCTACTGATTTTATTCTGATTTCAGTCTATAGATCAGTGATCAAAGAGTATTTCATACCTTGTATGCCATTTTTCTATGGCAAGAATCTGGTATTATATGTTTTTACTAATAAGTCATTTTTTTTGTGTGTGTGTGGGACCTGGGTTCGAACTCACAACCTTGCACTTTCCAGGCAGGCACTTGTGCCATGGAGCTATCTCCCTGGCCCTGTAATAAGTCATTTTTTTTGAATTGAGATTCATACCATAAAATTCACGTGCTTGTATGCAGTTCAGGCACATGCCTGTAATCTCCGCACTGGGAGGCTGAGCCAGGAAGATTCCTACATTTAATCACAGCCCGGACATTTAGCAGTTTAAGGAGATCCAATTTCAAAAGTAAGAAATTTTTTTGAAGGCTGGCGTATAGCTCAGTGTGAAAGCCCTGGGTTCAGTTACCAGTAATACACACACACACACATTCAGTATTTTTTTAGGATATTCACAAAATTGTGCAACCACCACTATTTCAGAATGTTTTCATTACCTCATATCTGCTAGTACTCAACATCTATTTTGTCTATTTGTCTATTCTAGATGTTTCATATAATCAGAATCATATAATATGTGACTTTGTACAACTAGCTTTTACTTAAAAGATACTTATGCTTGCAAAAATCTTCCGTGTGGCATGTATGGCTCACTCATTTTTTTTTTTTTTTTTGCATTTTAGAAATTTTGACAGGGGGCCCAGCAGGATGGCTCAGTGGTCTAAAGCGCCTGCTTAGGAAAGCTTGAACGGATGTAGGGACCGCGGTTTGATCCCTGGCACCACATGCTGCACCAGCCCTGCCCTCAGGGCAGGCTGAGCCGGCCGTAAAATAAATAAATAAACAAACAAAAAGTTCTGAAAAAAAAAGAAATTTTGACAAAATACATATAAAACCATCTTAACCATTGTTAACTATACAGCTCAGTAGTTTTAGGTACATCATATTGTTATGCAAGCAACTTTCAGAACTTCCCTCTTGCTAAACTGATACTAAACCCATGAAACAACTCATTTCTTCTTCTCCCATGTGGCCTGACATCATTGTTCTACTTTTTGTCTTTATGTATTTGAGTATTGTGTAGATAACCCACATAGATGGAATCATACAGTATCTTTTTATTACTGATTTTACTGAGCACAATGCTGTCAAGGTTCATCTGTATTGTATCATGTTTCTGAATTACGTTTTTATTTTTTGCTGAGGATTGAATTCAGGATCTTTGCACTGAGCTATATCCCCAGCTCCTTTTATTAATTTACAGACAGGGTCTTGATAAATTGCTCAGGCTGGGTTAGAATTTGTGATCCTTCTGCCTTAGTTTCCCATTGTGGTGATATTAAAGGCACATACCACCAGGCCAAGCAGAATGTCCATTTTTTAGTGCTAATAATCTATTGTATATTTATAGCACATTTTGTTCATCTATTGAGGAATACTTGGGTTGCTTTCCTTTTTTGGTTATATGTTTAGAAATAAAAATTCCAGGGGAAAAGAAAAAAAAAGTAATGTGGATTTAGAAAGGTTAATGTTTAATTGTTTGATCAATCTTATATACCTATATGTATTAATCTAAACTGATCTGAAAATATGTAATATAACCATTGTTAAATTTAAACAATAAAAAAAATTGAAACATAAAAAAAAAACTTTTAAGAAAGAAAATGGAAAAAAAAAGAAATAAAAATTCCATATGGTTATTTGTTAGCACTATGGACTAAACTCAGGCAGTAAACAGCATGCTGGTGTTCTAACACCTATCCCCTACCTTTTTTTCTTTTTTAAGATTTTTTTATTTTATTTATTTATTTTTTTCTTGTTTCAGAACCTTTGTTTATTCACTCATTTTTATGGCCAGCTCAGCCTGCCCAGAGGGCAGGGCTGGCATAGCATGTGGTGCCAGGGATCAAACCATGGTCCCTGAAGACGCCCAAGCTTGCCCCAGCAGGCGCTTTAGACCACTGAGCCATCCCGGTACTTC
>PVJA010055297.1:0-11230 GCA_004027025.1 Myocastor coypus | reverse complement strand
TTTTTTTTTTTTTTTTTTTTTTTTTTTTCTCTTAACAATCAGTAGTAAGCTGGCTACATCTTCACTTTCAGTTTCATGAATATCTTCCAGTAGAAATCAATCATCCTCTGAGAGAACTGAAAAAATTAACTGTCCTCTAGTGACTTAGGCTGTGTCACACCAGGTGCAGTAGGAGATAAATTCTATGTAGCATACACTTAAAATTTAAGTTCATGAGGTTCTTATAACATCGTTAGAACAATAGGCTGTGTTTCTGTCATTTGAATACTTTTGCAATGTAATAATGACATTTGTTATTTTATTTTTTAATTTTTACTTATTTATGTTTTATTTTTATATTTTAGTAAGGGTCTATGGGGTCTCACTACATAAATGAGACTTGTAATGATCCACCTATTCAGCCTCCCAAAAAATTGGTATTACAGGCATGCGTTGTCATGTCCAATCTCTATCACCATCTCAGCTCACCCTGTGGGGAGGAGGACAGAGTACACCGGAAATATAACCCTGGCTGTTGCATCTGCCTAAGCAGGCACTTTAGTCTACTGAGCTATTTGGCTGGCCCGTGAATGTTTTTAATAGAAAGCTGAGTTTCAAAACGCAAGTGAAGGGGCAGCTATGAGGAGAAGATGCCCAGGAAACAATGAAGTTAGCGGAGTACATTCAAGGAAGACTTTCCAAAACAGAGTCAGAAACATTAGCGCACTGCACTTGTAATGCATCTCACCCAGAAAGAAGGAGCACCCATGAAGTTTCAATTAAACAGTTTATGGAATGGAAATGCAGAACTGCATTGAGTGAGTATAACATCTGACAGTGCTAAAAACTGATTACTCAATAAGGATTAAATTAGTTATTTTGCATGTGAAATTGAATAAATAAAATCTATCATATGCAAATAGAATTTTATTATACAAGTGAGATTATATTAATTTTTTTTGTTTTGTGTATTTCAGTAATGTTAAAATAATTATTTTTAATATTTATGGAACTTTATAAGTGCTATATACGTATTAAGAACACTTGATACTTGTAATTGGCGTGTGGTAGATAGACAGATCTTTGATCAAATATATGTTTTTAAGAGAACATGTGAGCCTAATTTATGGATGGTTCATTAAATTGAAGCTGCTAGTGTTAGATGCATTTTTAAAATATTCTTGATATTTTGTGATGGTATATCAAATCAGGTGTTTAGCTATAGCCTTGGCTAAACTAGAAAAGCAGCCTCAAAATCTCCTATCACATAAATACAGCAGGCCTTTTCAAAGTAAAAACAACTGTTTTCCCATCAATGCACTTTCAATTTAATTATTTTATATTTTAGAAAAGATGCAAGTAGGAAGATTTCCTTATAGCTTCCAGAAATAAATCAAGAAGGTCAGGCTGGAAAAGTTCACAATTATATTTAATATATTGACATCCAAGGACGACTAATAAGATGAAATAATGAAGGCTATAACGACTGTATTGAGCAAGGTACAGGAAGTTAATAGTAATTATAGCATGATAATAGAGATATTTAAATCCAGCTTTTTTAAATTGCAAAAGGATTACATTATATCCATACATAAATATTTATATGTGCTCATGTATATGCATATGTATGAATATGAGACAGGGAAACAAAATAATCCTATGTAAACTCAAAAGATTTTTCTACATTGATCAAATTTAAGCAAACTTTACGTTAGCTGAGCAATCTTACAGATTTCCATATCAGATTTTATAAATCCCAGCTACATAAAACCAAAGCTCTCATTCCTTTATCTAATAGATGTGTACATTCCTACTGTCGGCAAGGGTATGTGCTTGAACCTAGAGTGTGGAAAGAAGGGTGAAAATTCCAAGTTACCGAAGCAATGTGGAAACTTTTCAGAACATGATAAATTTGTAATTTGGCTGTTTTACAAGTGCAAAATTGAAGAACATTTATATGTACATGACAGTGTTTACGTTATGAAATCTGCTTACAAGAACTTTGAGTGGAGGCCTTTCAACATCTTATGTAGATAATAAATACAAGATAATCACTAATACTTTTTGAATATGATAGATCATATTTTTAAAAACAGTTGATTCTACATGAAAATTTAATTTGAATTTCCACCCTCTGGAAGACCATTTCACGTACGCTCCTTTTACTGTTTCTTCATGTGGAATTGCTTGCCCCCTCATTTTTTTCATTTTGCTAAATCACGAGTGATTATTTAAAGGCTTACTGGGTGGGTGAGATAGCTCAGCGGTGTAAAGCACCTGCTTAGGAAAGATTAGGCAACCACAGGGACTGCAGTTCAATCCCCAGCAACACATGCTGTGCCAGCCCCACTCCCAGGGCAGGTTGACCCAGCCACAATATAAGTAAGTAAGTAAGTAAGTAAGTAAGTAAGTAAGTAAGTAAATAAATAAATTTTAAAAAATCGCAAAGGCTTACTTTGCCCCCGTGCATTTTCTATTCCATCCTACTAAAATTTTACATCTTCATTCACTGAGTGGAAGCTATCACCTAGAGTATGCTTTATACAACTAATTACTTTGAATTAAAACAGCTAAATTCACTCTGCTGAAAAGATTTGGACTACTACTGTGCACTGCATTAGTGAGAATATTCAGGCACTTGGCTTAATCCCCAGTTTCTGTCAAGTACTTTGTCAGTGAACTAACAGTATTTAGTAATCAATTAATACTGTTTTTGGATGTACAAAATTATAGTTGGTTGAATGTATCCAAAATACAATAATACTCTTATTTCTCGACTGGTATAAAGACTGTACAACTTATCAACCAAAGTAGAATAAGATAAATATGAGTGTTTTTATAGAATATTTTTGTGTGAAAATAGATATAAACTAGGAATATCTTTAGCAAACTGGAAAAAGTCGCTGGTGTAAGTGTTGAATAAGTATTAAATATAGTGATAATGATAGCGATAGGTTTGCTTTTTATCTTTGTATTTTAGGGAAGGCACTACAGGATGTTCAATGTCTCACTACTAGATCAGACTCCTAGTGATTCACCTGTTTAGAGTCTCCCAAGAGCCAGGATTACAGGCGTGTGCCACCATGTCCAGTCTCAATTGCTGTCTCAGCACGCCCTGTGGGGATGAGGCCAGTGCCGCAGGCCCCAGGGATTGAACCTGTGGTCCCTGCGCCTGCTCACAGGCATATTAATCTACTGATTTTGGCTAGCCCAGTGGTAGGTTTTTTTATGTTTGACTTGAAAAACATTGAAGAAAATGTAATTTTTCTTTGTATAGGTGTACATAGAAGTGTTTGTGCAAAGCAAACATTTGTTTTATTTCTATTTGTGTGCATGTGTATATGAGAGATTTGACACTATAAGAAGTTTGTTCAGTTATTTTATCAACCTGCTCTTTAACGTAAGTAGGATCTTCAGTCTGGTTTTTTGTTTGTTTGTTTGTTTTTGTTTTTGTTTTGTTTTGTTTTGAACCAGGGATTGAACGCAGGACTTTGCACTTGCCAGGCAGGCACTATGCCCATGAGCTATCTCCTTGGCTCCTTCGGTCTATTTTAAGTAAGGTAAGATTGAAATGTGTGTGTATTTAAGTGTTTAGTATAGTAACATTTTTATTGTGATTAATTACCATCTCTATATACACAGGCACCACTTTCTATGAAGCATTGATAATTTTTAGTTATAATGTGTTTGTGCACCTGACTTCAATGTTATGTGGAATGATATTTAAGAATGAACTTGAAGTAAGTTTGTAGTTTAGTGCTAGGATATTTGCTGAATGTACACAAGACTTTTGTCTTGATTCCAGTTCTGAAAAATAAAAATAAGATTAAATTTAAATTTACATGGTAAAAAATGATGTAATATCCATGAGCTGAACTTTTTCTATAATTTAACATGCATATATATTTACATATTAAGTGCTAATATGTAAATGTGTATGTAAAAATACATATAACACAGTTCATGTAACTCAATTTGTTTCAGATTTTAATGCAGAATAGATTTATCTATAGAATTGATACAGTCTTCCGTCTTTTAGAGCGATGATGCTCTATTAAACAAATTTAACATTTTTTTCATGTTATAGGTCATTAATTTGGATTCGAAATATAAGATGGAAGAAACTAGATCAACTAAAAAATTTCAAAACAAAATAATAATCAAAATACTTATCTGTAAAGCAATTGTAGGGCTGGGGAGACAGCTCAGCAGTCTAAACTCCTGCCTGGAAAGCCCAAGGACCTGAGTTTGATCCCTATTATCACAGAGCTGGCCAGTGAAACTGAGCATAGTGGTTCAGAGATGTAATTCCATCACTGGGGAGATGGACAAAGGAGAATACTAAGAGTCCAAGCTGCGAAATGAGGATCAAAGAGATAGCTCAGTAGAAGAAGCGCTTGCCTGATAAGTGCAAGGTCCTTAGTTTGATCCCTGGTACCAAGAAAAAGAAGAAAGATGAAAGAAGAAGGAGAAGGAGAAGGAAGGAGAAGAAGAAGAAGAGAAGAAAGAAGAAGAAGAAGAAGAGGAAGAAGAAGAAGAAGAAGGAGAAGGAGAAGAAGAAGAAGAAGAAGAAGAAGAAGAAGAAGAAGAAGAAGAAGAAGAAGAAGAAGAAGAAAGAAAGAAAGAAAGAAAGAAAAATAAGCTCCAAAATGAGACCCTGTACCAAATAAATAAATAAATAAATGATTTGAAAAAGAGAATTAATAAAATTTCAGGCTGAATATAAGAAAATATGAAAGTGGGATAGGGCACCATATTCCTTCCAGGTTGTATTCTATCTCCTTAAAGATCTTTGAAAGAAATAGCAAACAGATAAATACAAGTGTTTAAGTAGATATGTCACATGTTTAATTTTAGTTGTTCTTATTTAGATCTTGTCTTGTATTTTGATATCAGTTACATAATTATGCCTAGTTTAAAGAATGTGGCAGGTTTTACAGACTATATTTTATTTCTGTCTTTATCTATAAAACTCATTATATATATTGAATCAATCTTTTAGTTTTTCATTTTCTACTAATTTGTTATCAGTTCTAATTACTTTAAAAACACCCTATTACATGATTTAACCATATTCTTAATTACTTCATCTATCCTGAAACACAATACAGTTTAAAACTAATCTCTGATTTAGTTTCTTATAAATTAGAATTTTATTTTTGTAGGACAGGAATATAAGTCAGCGATAGAACGTTGACCTCTCACCATGCGCAGTACCACAGATTCAGTCACTGCCAAAAGATCCAATACTTGATTCCAAAATATTAATATGTATCAAATATCTGACAATGTTTTAATTGTAAGAGTAGATAAAACACTATTTGGGAAACGTTTTATAATTAATTGTACAAAGTTTAAATTGTATTTCAAGTTTATTTTTAAGTAGAAAAATGGAAAAAAAACCAGAAATGATACAGAGCTTCATTCAACAAAATAATAGAAATTAAACTACTGCATAATGTTGTCTTCAGATTGCTTGTTTAGATTACCAGATATAAATATGCAAATGTGCTAAAGGAAAAGAGATTATGAGAAATTAAAAAAATTTTAAACATTGGGGCTGGAAAGATGATTCAGCAGTCTAAAACACCTGCTTAGGAAAGCTTAGGCAATGGCACGGACCTCGGTCTGACCCGTGGCACCACATGGTACGCCAGGGCAGGCTGAGCTGCCATACATAATATAATACAAAAAAAGAAAAATTAAACATTAACTACTCTTCTTTCACTAGACAATAAAATATCAGCAGTACATTTGTCTTATCTATCTTTCATATATATATATATATATCTATATATATATCGATATATATATATCTTTTTACCTTCGTATTTTTCAAATTTGCATTGTTGATAATATTAACCAATGTAGTTACAATATCAATTCAATGTAGGAACCAAAAATGAGTTAAAATATGTGTATTTGCTCAAAGGATAAATATATTAATGACCCTTTTGGAATATTTTATATTTTTATGACAAGAAATTACCACTTTAGGCACAGGGGCTAGGGATTTGATCCTCAGGCCTGCCATGCTGGCCCTGCCTGTGGGGCATACAGACACAGCAATAGAGACTGACTGTGGTGGCAAATAACCCCAGCTCCGATCACTATACAGGCGGATCACTACAAGTCTGATAGCATAGTGAGACCCTGAACACCCTGTAGAACCTTAAAATAAAAAAGAAGAAAAAAGCCATTGTTAGAGTTAAGAAAGCTAACAAACATTATTTGGGAACATAATCTTCCATGTAATATGATAAAAATCTTAAAAGTACAATTGATTTTGAGAAGACCAGAAGAAAAATCTCTGATTGGTAATCAATCAGTGCATTGTAAACACCTAAATTGTAAGTGTAGAAGTGATTTACTTAAGATCCAGCTTCAGTAACTTGTTACATATTATGTAACACAAAGAACACGGATTTTATTTGTTTATTTTTTTATGAATACAACTTTTAAAACAATATTTTATTTCTTTTATTTTAGCCATAGTAGCTATGAATATAGCTTTGATCCTCTGATACCTGGGGCAGAATCTGACAGATGTTTTAATGTTAGTGGCTTGACATAAACATTAATAACATCCGAAATAGATGCAATTTTTGAACTGAATGGGCTTGTACTTTAGTACTATAGAAGCCAGTACATTAAATCTATTTGAATTCGCCTACATTCTGTATTACAGAAATAATTGTTTTTCTCTTTAAATTGTTGGCCTGGAGGCCTTGTAATTATAAACAATTATTGAACAAAAAACTATGCTAGTTTTAAAGTCTTACTAGAGGCTTAAAAGAGGATTTAATAATTAATGTCATGATGATAGCTGACTACAACGTGACACATTTCTGCTGGTCAGATAGTATCCATTGAAGCAAACTGACAAAAGTTGTAGGTTGAAAAGTGCTACAAAGGAGGAAGGTCAAGCAAATAAACAAAAAAGCAATAATATGAACACATCTTGCCTGAAGAAAGTTGTTTGGGTCCTTTTGTTTGTTTTGTTTCAATTAGGTGTAATGGTCAGATTTTCAGGTACTGGCACACAATGACCAACACCTAAAGAAAAAAGGCTCATAGTTCCAAGCATCCAGTTCATAGTTAGTAGGCTTCAAGGAAGAGAGAATGCCAGAGGTCTTGGCTTCATGTATGGCAGACAGACAGGAAGCAGAGCAGGGGAAGATTTCCAGAGGGAGCATATAAACTCCCCAAAGTCAGAGTGCCATAAAAAATACTCAGTCTCCTAATGTAATACAACTCGTCTGCATAAACTGGAAAAGTAATAATATTTTTACTTAAATATCAACTTTTTCAGCATTCTTCACAAGTTTGCCTTCCTTTCTTCAGACTCAAGGCAAACTGTCATCAAATATTACGTCCTGTAGCTCTGAATTTGACATCAAAGCCACTTGGTGGTCAAATGTGAATCCCAGAAGGTTTAGGCCATCCCACAATTCTGTTCTTACTGATTGCAAACCATACTGTACCTATGTTAAGTTGGCTGTACTCACAGACTCTTAGGTGGGTGTTTCAAACATTCCCACTCACTGCAAATTGCACTTCGTGTCTAGAGATATATCCACTCTTAGGTGCTCCTTATCTGGTCTGTTAGGCCCCTCTATGAGGGGACAGAGGCTAGCTAGCTACCTGAGGTGCTACCACTCGCTTTACTCTCTGCTCTTGCCACTGCCATGAAAGTTTACTCACTGCCACTTTATCTGAGAGCCAGATTGAAACCTCCAGTAACTGTGAGCCAAATAAACTTTTCCTTTCTTCATTTTGAGTGTCGGGTATTTGTCCCAACAATGAGAGAAAGGCAACTGAGACAAGGCCTTCTTTTGAAATCTGAGTGAAATCCTTCCCGATCCTACAGTTATTATACTTTACCTGCCAATGAAACCATCATGTTATTTCTATCAATGTTGACTGCTGCAGAAGTGACAGCCATTGAATGATGGCTAATGCAGTCTCCAACTGCCTTGGGCCTGTCCTGGGTGGTGTCTTTCTAATTCCATAGGTGCCTTCAAAGCATCTTTTTGTTTCTTCCTTTATTAATTCCTAATTTTCTTTCAATGATAGTAATCTCTTTAGTAGTAATACCTGCTTTTGCCCCAAAGTAACATGAATTTTTCTGGACTAAAATAGAAGTTTTTTGTATCCTTCAATACTGCTTCTAACCCCTGAGTCTCACTAAAAATTGGGCCACAAGAGCAAACAGCTGTACCTACATATTGAGATATCTTGAAAATTTTCTCTCTAGATTAATTAGTTCAGAACCCTTTATTGGAGAGTCCTACAAACTCAAGAAATAAAATGTTTATTTTTATTCTCCAGAGTAAAGCACATATGGCCTTGAGTCCAAATGCCAAGTAAGACGGCTACCAACGGAAAGCCTCTCAGCCTTGCCTCTACTCTGAGCTCTGCTGTCAGCATCCTGATCCTCTGAGCTTCCTACAACATCCCCGGCCTGAGTGAGACTGCACTTCAAAACTTCTCAGCTCCTTCCACAATCACATCACGAAGGCATCTGAACCACATGGCTGTGCACACTCTTGGGAGTGGCCCCAAGCCCAGTAACAGATTATTTTTTGTTTGCCAGCTCTCCCATTGCTGAGACTCAATGCCTCACATCCATAACTTAAAGGAGAAGAATTTTAGTTAGTTCATGATTGTAATAGATTTGCTACCTAGTAGTCAGGCCCAAGGACAGAATTTTATTGTTCAAAAGTCAAGGCAGAGCAACGCTCTTCAGTTCCAGGCAACCCAGAAGCAGAGCAGATGAGCAGCATCAGAGAAGAGGGTTTAAGGGCTGTACATATTTTTTTCCAAGGACTAACACAATGACCCATGAAGACACACCCACAAGCATGATTTACGAATCTAAGCATCTCTTCACCAAATGAATTTGACAAAGTAGGGTTAATAGCTACACCAGGGTAAGATTCCAAATAGCAAAAGCTATGCGACAAACTTGCTGCAATCTCTCAGATTTCCTATAATATCTGAGACTTACAAAATTTAATACCAAGCTGGTCTGCTCTTGCCGATTACCTTGAACCATTTAGATAAAGTATAACTAGGTGATCTTTTTGACACCCTTAAAAATGCCCATATCTTCATACGTACAGTTCTTGTAGAAAATTGACTGATACTTTTCTTCTCTTACCTTGATGTCTCTTCTCTTATAAAATCAGTATTCACAAAACTCGGAAGTGTTTGGAAACCATAAGGCAGAAAAAAATACAATATTTATTTATTTTTCTTTTTTGGAACTGGGTATGGAACTCAGGGCCTTGGATTTGCCCAGCACGTGTTTATGCCTCTGAGCTGTCTCCCTACGCTGCAATTCAGAGGAAAATATACTTACATTACTTTAAATTTTAAACGTTTTTTTCAGGGAGCAAACATTTACAGAACATGCCTGTATGCTCACATTGTCAGATAGAAGTAAATTCACCTATGATCTTGTTAATTATAATTTTCCATTTGCCAGTGATGCTTTCATATATTCCTCACCAAATCTAAATCACCTTATCTTTCTTCAATATATCCTCTGCATATGGTGATTAAGTTGTCTAGACCATTGCATATATAAGAGCTCATACAAACATTACTGCAAGTATATCTGGGAGAGCATTTCTGGATTGTCTTAACATTTGGATAAGGAGGCTATGTCAGGCAGACTGTCCTTCCTGATGTCCAGGATAGGAAGACTTTGTTTAACTCACTAGAGAACTGAAAAGGACCAGTGTTTGAGTGAGGGAGTATTCACTGTTTTCTTCTGATTGCCTTTGAGGTAAACCATGTCCCAAACCAAGAGCCACGTCCTTGAAATATATTTATCTTTGTGGCTGACAGTTTTCTAGGAATGATATGTTACAGATAGTTTTATTCTTATCAGAAACTGCAATTATTCAAAAGCTACTTCAATCCCATCAAATCACCTGTTTTTAACTTGTTTGTTGTTGCTTGTAATAAAGGTAAGGATTTTCATTCCAAATCCAAGAAAGTTTAGCACTGCCCCCAAAACCTTTAGTCTGTCAAGAAATTCTGATTAGAATCTTTGTTTTTTACCTCCCAGTTATAAGGTCAGAAAATATGAAAAATGATTCTTTTATGTCTTTCAATTAGCTTACATGTATATGCATTATATATCTTACAATTTTTTCTTAGTGATAAATTTGATTAAAAGTAACTAGTATCATGTTACAAGTAGATTCTATAGGGCAAAATGAAAGAACAAAGACTATTGGTATAGTACAGGGTAGAATTATTATTATTATTTTTTTTTGTCAAATGTTTAAGTGAAGAAGATGAGGAGCTTAATTCTATTACATTCTAAATTTACTGAAGAAAGGGCCAGCCTGATAGCTCAGCAGACTAAAGTGCCTGCTTAGGCAAGGCACAACAGCCTAGCTTGCTCTTCAGTGTCCAGTGCTGGCCTCACTGGCAGGGCTCACTGAGAAGGAGATTAAGAGTACGCATGGTGGTGTGCACTTGTAATCCCAGCACTCCCCGTGGCTGAAAACAGAAGAATCACTACAAGTCCAATAGAAATAGTGAGGCCTAAATACAAAATAAACAAACAAACAAACAAACAAATAAATTTGTTAAAGAATTTGCTTACGTGTTTAAAACATGAATATATAAGGTCACTGTGTCAACTTGAGTGAGAAATGACCAACTAGATTAGCTCAGCATAACTAGGAGGGAGGAATGTACTGGCCAAATAGCTCAGTGAATTAAAGCGCCTGCAAGCAGGCTCAGGGGACAGAGGTTTAATTTCCTGGGCCCACTGTGCTGGCCTTGTCCTTAGGGCCCGCTGAGATGGCAATTCAGACTGGGTATGATGGTGCGCTTCTGTAATTCCAGCTTTTGGGAGGCTGTAAACAGGTGTATCACTCCAAGTCTGATTTAGTATGAGCCCCGGAACGCCTGTAGACTCCTCCCTTAAAGATACAAACTAGAAAAAATAAAATAAAAAATAATTCTGAAAGAGAAAGACCCATGCTAGGGATTATGGTCATCAGTGTGATAGAAAAGACAGAGAAGGAAGATTTATTTCACTTTCTTCAGGTGAGCTCCAGCCTTTTCTATCACCTTAATGGCATTGACTGGTTTCATGCACAGTCTCTTCAGCTTCTTCAGTAAAACTGTAAAGTTACAAAATTAAAATAAATTCAGAAATCAAGTTAGCAACAGTGAGTCCAGTTTAGTCGATGTATCAAGCAGCACATAAAGAATAGCTGTTCAG
>PVJA010055296.1:0-11198 GCA_004027025.1 Myocastor coypus | reverse complement strand
CTGAGGTATTAAATGGGTGTTCAAGATACATCAGGTTTACTCATCTAGTTGCTTCATATAAATATATACACAGCTCACCACCATCAAACCTCCTTCTTGGTCCTCCTAGGAGATCACAGCCTGACGGAAACTCATTGTAGGCCCAGAGGAAGAGACTGACAATGACATTATTGTAGGAATTCCCCAAGTACCCTCAGGTGAAGGATGGCAATTAAACTTATTCTGAATCCTTGCCATCTTGTACCTGGCACCTTACTACACATATTTCAGCCTCCTTCCTGTAGGCCTAGAACATTCATAGTTATCTGATGACCAGGGAATATAAAAGGAGAGGGTTTAAGTTATTATAAATTGATCCCAAATTATGTTTCAAGTATTCCACTTTATATTGATAGTCAATGATTAAATTACTGTAATTTTTATCATTGAAGACTATGACATTGTTTAAAAATATAATAAAGTACATTTGATCACTCAAAACACTGTTATAACATTGTTTTTATATTACTATCATAAAATATTAAAGTATATTGTAATTATAAAAGGTATATTTTAATTATTATGGGGTGCGAAAAGTATTTGATAGCCCTCAGGCTCTAGGCTTTACTCTGGGTTCTTCCAAACAAAATTCAGGGTCTTTTACATAACAAATGAAAGTGTAAAAATTAAGTGTTAATGTATAACATTTCTTAGGTAAAGTTTCTGATTTTGGATAATTATATTTTTAATGATAGCCGTTGATATTACTCATGTACAGGGTGACTACTTTGTTACCTGAACCAAGACAGATTTGAGAAAGAAGGAAAATGTTGCTACTGAAAATCCATTCTACACCAACCAAGATGCTTCCAGAAAATGGGGTGGCAGAGCCAATCAGTGTCCATAATTTTGACTTGTCTTTTAACTTTAGCCACTTAAGCCTACCAATATTTGTTTTTAATCTTATCTCCATATTCACTTTTGTTAGACTTATCACTGTCTAAATCCATTTTAAAATGTAATTACCTATGGTCTTTGGTACATGGTTGTCTGCCACCACCAATATGCATTCTACTAATTCACCACCAAAAGTTCCCCTGCAGCCTCTATTACACATTGCACGAGTACCAAGGAGAATCCAGTGGGTGAGTTTTATCTAGTATGACCTATCTACTTTTGTTCTACCTCTGTCTGCTTATCCTCACTGTTCAGTGCTCTCTCTTCTAGTAGAAACTCCTGGCCATTGACTTCTGCGCCCTTTGTGTTAACACTCCTCTCCACCACATGCTTATCTTCTAGTTCTTATTTTAACCCATCTTTGCAGAGCACAAAGTTTGCATGCATCTTGAAAAGTTAGTATGTGTAGATAGCACGTCTGAACTTCGCTCTTTCATTTTTCCTTCTCCTCATTTCCCTCAACTCCATCCTTTCATTTTATATATATATTTACACTAGTTAATTTCATGACAATATTTCTTTTCTTCTTTGGGGATGGCTAGTTCAGTCCACCCAGGGGTCAGGGCTGGTGCTGCATGTGGTGATGGGCATTGCACTGCAGTCTGCACACTTGCCTAAGCTTGCCTAAGCAGGCACTTTAGACCTCTGAGCTATCTTGCGAGCCCTCAAGATAATATTTGAAGTATCAAGTTCTTTCTTAGGGAAGCACAGGGGCCAGGGTTCTAGCCCTCGCACTATATGCCATGCTGGCCCCACACTAGGGTGAGCTGAATCAGTGATGGTGTCCAGGTGTGCACCTGTAATCCCAGCACTTGGGAGGCAGAAAACAAGAGAATCACTATGAGTTGTATCTGTGTAGTGAGACCCTGCACAAAAAAAGAGAGAAAAAAAATCAAGTATCTTTCCTAAAAATCTTGTTTTCTGATTCGTAATTTAAAATATGATACTAATAATAATGATGTACTCAATAAACTTTGCTTCCTCTCTGATATTCTCTGGCATTTCTAAGCAAAACCACTGTATGTTGACACTTAAATTCATATTATTTAGATTCAGTTGTGCTATTACTCTTGAACAACCATTCATTAATCTCCAGTTGGTTGTCATACTTATGTTAGTAATTGATGTCTTTTGAAACCTTTTAAATTTCTTCTGCCTGTCATCTTATATATTAGCATAGAGCCCAATGTAATTTTCTACACATTTTAAGAAAACTGATTGTACAGGTTTTCTTTCCTCTATAAACAGATCTTTTTTCTTATTAATAGCTATTCACTCTCACTTGCACTGGTCTCTAAGTAAGTTTTACATAGAGCAGAATGATACATTTTCAGCTTAATATGAAAAATCTGGCTTTGTGACATATTCTAGAATTTTCTACACTCTAAGTTTGGGGTTCCTGGTATTTTGGAATTTCTGAACTGTTTTTCTTTTTTTTTTTTTCAAGTTTAAACTGGGAGTAAAGATGTTCCCAAAGCCCAAAGCTAGTATTAACTCAGATATTTTTGAGGTATATTCACTTTGAGAGAGAAGTAACATCTCATATAAGTATAAAATTATCTTTGCAGAATGTACTATTAAAAAGCATGATTACAAATATTTCCAGAACAAGGGCTTAAACCTAAGCAGCTATCTTAGTTACTCTTTTCTCGTCACTGGGACAAATACTTGACACTCAAAATGAGGGAAGGAAAGGTTTATTTAGCTCACACTTGCTGGAGGTTTTAGTGCATATTCAGCTGGCTCCAAGACAGAGTGGCACATGGCAGAGGGTAACCTTTCATGGGGGCAGGTAAGAGGAAGAGTAGGGAGAGCTAGCAGCAGCTCAAGCAGCTAACTTTTTTTCCTTTCTTACATTGAAATGCAAATCATCTGTCCCAGGGGAGGTGCAGCACCCATTTCCACAATAATTAATTAAAAATTCCAGAAGCCACCTCATGACTGCATGAGGCTTTGGGGGGATACCTATACATAAACCATAACAGCAGCTTCCTGAAGTGGAAAGTTAATGTATATTTAACATCTGGGAAATATAACAGTAAGAGCTGGAACATTCATCATCTTATTTACCTGAGGGAAATAAATCGGACTTGCTTAATATGGCCGAAGAAAAGGAATAGAAGTTAATATGCTGCTTAAACTTTTTTGACATATTTGGCAAAGACTTTTAAAGAATGAAGACAGTGTACTGCCTGCTATGAGAGCACTATGGATGCGGAATCCTGACAGGGAGTCTCCTGTGTGCTCACGTGCTCCCTCCTCCATCCTCCCTCTGGGTAGCTTTGTCACAGACTCTGGAGAAAATGAGGCCACTGACTACCCCTGAGGCAGGCACAGGAAGCGTAGCACAACTAGAGAATGGTGACAAGCAGGGCCATTTGCACTTCCATGACCCCGTTGGTAGACTCGACATTCTTGAAACTACCCTCGTGGACAAGATTCTTATATTTACGGAAAACACACATTCTCCAGGGGTCAATCACCTCATGTAGTGAATTCAGGTCACCTTTTAAGCACCTCTCCCTTAGGGCTGGGACTATAGCTCACTGGAATAAGCACCTACCTGGCAAGTTCAAGGTCCCCAGTTTGATACGCAGTACAAAACATAAAAAATAAAAAATATAAAATAAAGGCTTTCCTTCATTCTGCTGATAGCTTTCTGACTTAGAATGTGATGAAAAAACAACTGATCCACTTGTTTCATTTTTTTTTGCTGTAAAATAAGAACATAGATCTATAACATGTCCTGCACACACACACACACACACACACACACACACACACACACACACACATTAGATAGTGGTGATAATGTGAGCCTGGTGGACAAGAAATGTGAACCCATGATTAGGTCACATTGGTCCAAACAAGACACATTGATGTCCTCCCTAGGATGAGAGATCCTCAACTGTGTGGTAGGAAGAGCAGCTTCTGCCCTGATAAAGCTAAGCCTGCATGTGTTGTGTCCGTGTTGGTCTGCGGTGGATGTTGCAGTTTCTATGTGGCATTTTATGTGTACTCAATATATACTTGCCATACACTGGTCCATGTAGCACCCTTAAAGCCCTCTTGGGCTGCTCCTAGGTACCCAAGCAAACTGACTTCAGTCGCCTCGAGTTGTAAGGACCACAGCTGCCCTAATAATCTTGATCTGTCCTTTCTACATAGTTTCTCAATGTGTTATGAATAAATAAAATCACTGGAGTGGTAAGTGAACCTTTAGGACTAGAATTAAGTCCTGTCAATGGCAGGCAGATACTAGTTTCTTTCCTTTTAATTGAAAGTAAATAAGGTACGTTCAATTTTTGATGAAGCCTCTTGGAGTTTCACTGACATTTCTGCACTCCATAACAATTGCACGAAGAAGTCACTGTGATCCTGCACCTTCCTGGCTCTTTCTTCTGTCTCATACTATCTAGTTGCTGGTGCTAATATGATAAGACTATGTTTCTGTAGAACACCACATTTTCTAAATCATTGACCATTTCTTCCCACATGACTTATTGCAATAATTATTTTTACACCTAATTTACTTTGGACCACTTCTTTCTTCAGGCATGCATGATTCATACTATAATGAGCTACCTTACCAAAAAGAAGTACCTATGTTGATATGCTCACCATTTTCCTATCAGTAATGTAGCATGGGTGAAGTAATCTCTTAGAATAATTTCATCTTGTATTCTATCTCTCTTGATCCAGAACTTTAAGATTAATCTTCATCAATACTAACCTGATACTAGTCAATAAATATTAGCTATGTCTAATGGTTGTTTAAGTATATCCAGGGTATTTATGGATGAGTCTTGAGATTGAGTCTTACCTGTTTTTCTTACTGTTGACAGAGGAAAGGAGGAAGGATATTTAAAAATACAGGGAGTTGTCTTTCAAGATAAAAGCATTATATCTTTTATGTGTATGTATCAGTTAAGTTGGAAGATATTAGACTTTAACAAAAAATTCACAGAATATATAGGTTCAGAGTTTAAAGAAATCCATGGTTTCAAAAAATCTCTTAGCCAATAATCTAGATATCATCCAATATGTGCCAAGACCCCACTTTCTCCCAGCCTGAGCTTTGACTTTGTTAGATGTACCTGCCAATGGTTAGAACTCAGCCCACTGGAGAGTGCTAAAGAGCCCCAGGAAGCACACTTTCAGAGATTCATTTGTAATAGATCCTTGAAATAGTTCTGCTATAAGGACTAGTACAATCCTTGTCAAAGAACAAATAATATAAGATTAATCAGTCAAGTAAAAAGGTCTCAGCAGACCACAGGTAGCTCTAGATCCAGCATGACTTTATAACCCTGCTATCACTTTGGTGAACCAGCCATTCTATATGAAATGTCCTGGGGAAGCGGGACCTGGGTGACATGGTCATTGTCTGTTCAGTCAGTTGCTCCAAGGATACTCACTTGAGAACACGGTGCTGCCAATGCTAAGAGCAACTGAGAGCATGTGTGCCTCCACCTCCAGGGAAGGAGAGCAGTATTATACCTGCCTCAGCTGAAAGGATTTTTTTTTTATTAGTGTGATTGTTTTAGGTTATAATGACAATGAATATTTCCCCATGAAGCATATAACAGGAAATAAAATTATACAAAAGTTAATGCACCTTTAATGAATTTTCTTGGGCATCTATTATAGAATTCACACTGCGAGGATGCATTTTTGTACTGACCAATATATTAAGGCAACTTAAACTAAGCAGGACAAGATTCATAGATAATCTGTGGTGAGGGAAAAGGAAAGTACAACTACTTAAAGAAAACCCAACTTTTTCTCTAGCAATTTGAATGAGCCTTAAATTTCTCTATTTTAGTAAACACTATTTTTCAACTTGTAATTTCTTTCTCATGGCCTGTCTTTAAAGATTTACTGTGGTATATATGAAGTCCCAACTCTTTAATAGCTCAAGCTATTCTCAAGAAGCAGTTAATTTCTTACAGACACATTTTTCCTTGATCTTGTTAGCACACTCTAGCTATGACATTTTGACTTCTGGCTAAAGAAAAAATTTGTAGGTAAAGACATCTGCAGACTATTTTCCTAAAGCCCTTTAACACTCATCATAGAAAACACAGTTTCAAAAAAGAAGACACGCTGACTAATCGTACTCCAATGGCACACTCGCCACAACTTCCTTTTGCTATCACGGTACCAATTCCAATCATGATTAAAGATGAATTCAGAGGTGGATCTGGTACGGAGCAAGGCCAAAGTCAGGTCAGGCGCGTTCTCCAGAGTAGCAGCAGTCCTGGGACCCTCTGCTTATTAACTGTGCCAGCTAGGAGTTTACTACTGCTTCCTGAACTGCAAACTCATTTGAACTCTGGAAAACATATCGCAGCCCTTGTTGCAATCAATAATGACAAGGTAAGTGACTTTTTGTCTTTATGTAATTATGTAAATTCAAGGAGCTTTCTGTCATTTTTACAACTCAAAATTTTCAGGAAAGATGAATTTTACGTATTCAAAAATTTTCACAAGTTCATGAATTTTTAGTGCAGCAGATATAAGGAGATGTCTGAGCAATGAAAATTCTGTTGGCAGCTTAGACAGAATTATTTTTTATAATATAAGTAAATATCAGATAAATTATAACATTAACATAGGAATAAAGAAGGTAAAATCAATAATTTTTTGATTTTCATATTTTATAATTTATGGATAAATGTGATAGGAAATGTAATACTCTAATATTGATAATTGCATATTTCTATTCAAAAGTAGAAGTTTAATCAATTTTTATGTGAATACTTCTTGGATATCAAATTTCTTTTTATAAATTTTACAAATTAAAACAGTAGTGATGATGAGTTCAGGAAAAGATGGAGTCACCCATTTCTCAGTCCTTCCTCTTATCACTAAAACCTCCTGGAAATAGTAAATAAGTACAAAATATGAAAACTCAGGAAAAAAAATGATCCATCATCTGGAGAGCAGAAGGAGTCAGACTTGGGCTCCCTGCTGCCTCCCAGGCATTGTGCAGAAGGACTTGGACAGCCTCAGGGGAGAATCATCGGGAGGAACCTATATGGTTACATGGGATTCCATTCATGCAACATTTCTGGACAAATTATAGAAATTGTATAAAAATTATAGAAATGAAATGTAATGGTGGGACATTCCTTAACATTCACGGTGCTAGTAAGTACAATGACACAAGAGATAGAATTGTATTAAAGTGAACAGATGTGTACACAAGGCCACAAGGAAGCACAGGTGAAATCAGGGCAACGTAAAGAAGCTGAATGAAGTAGTTCTATATGAATGCCTGGCTCAATCATTGTACTATGGTATAACACTGCACTGCTGAGGAAAATCAAGGAAGCATGTATTACATACTTTTATTACTTGTTATGATTTCATGAAAATCCACAATTATTTTAATTTTTAAAAGAGATTTTACATTTTAATAAGGAAAAACTAAAATATAGCCTCTAAAGTAAAAGTCAGTATAATAAAAATGCTTAGTCATAAATCTTTCAACAGACTAGACTTAAACACTTTCAGTTATGAAAAACATACTGCCTTTTAAAGTCACTGATTTTTCTTCACATGTAGTTCTTTTTCAGCATTATTTCTCATCTTAATGTTTAAAAATCCACAAAATATAGTAAATGCTCTCTCTATGCAAAGATATCTTTTTTGTGTGTGGTACCAGGGATCAAACTCAGGACCTTGTGCTTGCGAGACAAGCACTTATTCCACAGAGCTATCTCTCTGGCCCTGGAAAAGATTTTTTTTTTTTTTTTTTTTTTTTTTTTTTTGGTTGGACTGAGTTTCAAACTCATGACCTTGCACATGCCAGGCAGGCACCTGTGCCACGGAGCTATCTCCCCAGCCCCCAAGATATTTTCAAAGTAAAGTTTTCTAAATCTTTCATTTGCTCTTGTTAAGACACAATATG
The DNA here is from genome assembly GCA_004027025.1 of Myocastor coypus. Lineage (NCBI taxonomy): Eukaryota > Metazoa > Chordata > Mammalia > Rodentia > Myocastoridae > Myocastor > Myocastor coypus. Next base: position 3,346 of record PVJA010055296.1, on the reverse strand, counting down.
CTGGTACATGGCTGTCCTGTCAGCTTCTCTTGGATATTGCTGATCCTGATTTGAGAGGATGAATCTCAAAATAACATCTGATATTTGAATGGCATCACTAGAAAATTGTAGGAGAAAAAACTCATGGTCCTTCATTATTGAAATACAAATTATCTAATACTAGGCAGGGAGTGGAAATTAATACTGAACAGCTTGAGTAAACTACAGAACAACTTCAACCTGATCACTTGTAATCAGAATTCCTGAGGTCCAAGGAAATGAAAACAGTACCTGAGAAAAATGGCTGAAAATTTTCAAAATTTGATAAATTTACAAGCACACAGATAGATGAACTCAAGCAGAAGAGTAATTGGACAAGAGAAAGAAGAGGAATAAGGAATGGAAGATCAGAAATGAAATGAAATAATGAAATTATCATTCTTTGTACATGGCATGATCCTTTACATGCAAGACTTCTAAATAAGTCACCAAAAGATCTACAGATTTAATAACCAAATTCAGTAGCATAGCAGGATACAAAGATAACACTCAAAACATAATAGCACTTCTGTACCACACACACACACACACACACACACACACACACACACACACACACACACACACCATAAGGGAAATTAGGGAAACCACATCTTTCACAATAGCATCCAAAAAATTGAAATACTTAGGAGCCAGTCTGACAATGGAAGTAAAAGATCTAGACAGTGAAAATTATAGTACTCTGAAAAAAGAGATCAAGCAGGATTTCAGAAAATGAAAAGGTATCACTTTCTTATGGATAGGAAGAAACAACACTGTGAAAATGGCCATCTCTTAAAATGGTCACATAGATTCTATACAATCCCAATTAAAATACAATTAATACACCTCACAGATCCAGAGAAAACATTCCTAAAATTCATGTGGAACCAGAAGAGAAGAGCAAAAGCAATCCTGGGCAACAAAGGCAAGGCAGGAGGCATGGTAATCTCCATTTGAAATTTTAGTACAATGCCGGGCGTGGTGGCTCACGCCTGTAATCCCAGCACTTGGGAGGCTGAGGCAGGAGGATCGTTGTGAGTTCGAGACCAGCCTGGGCTACAAAACTGAGCTCAAAGCCAGCCTGAACTGCACAGTGAGACCCTGTCTCAAAAAAAAAAAAAAAAAAAAAAAAAGAAAAAAGAAAGAAATTTTAGTACAAAGCCACTGTGAAAAAATCAACATGGTATTGATGAAAACAGATGTGAGTATCAACAGAACAGACTGAAGATGCAGACATAGCTCCACAAGTGCTCAGCCACTTTATCTTTGGCAAAGGGGCCAATCATATTCACTGGAAGATAGAGAGCCACTTTAAGAAGTGGATCTGAAAAAGCTGCTTTTCCACATGCCATAGGATAAAATTAGACCCATGTCTATCACCACCATCATACACTAAACTACAGTCAAAATGGATCAAAGATTAAAATGTTAAAACAGAAACACTACATCTACTGTAGTAGAAAGTAGGTAGAAATATTGAAGACATATGGTAAGTAAAGAATTCAAGAACAAAAATCGTTTCAAGGAAAATACTTTAAAGAATCAACTACCAGAATACCAACTCATTAAAAAGTATTCAAAGATTTTTGATGTGTGTGTGTGTGTGTGTGTGTGTGTGTGTGTGTGTGTGTGTGTGTGTAGGGTCTCACTACACAGCTTGAACTACTACCAATCCTCCTATCTTCAGCCTCCCCAACATTGACAATATAGGCACACACCATCACCCTTGGACTAGATCCATGGCTCAGCAGCCTAGGGGCAGGGCTGGGTCAGCATCTGGTGCCAGGGATTGACCCAGTCCCTATGCTTGCCTAAGGATGTGCTTAATCCACTGAGCTATCTCACTGGCCCTGTTGAAAATTTTTTGTGTTTCAACGGAAATGAACAACAGAGTAAAAACAAAATTCACAAATTGAGAAATAATTTTAGCTAACTGTCTCTCAGACAAAGGGCTTCTATCTAAAACATATAAATAATTTAAAAAATCAGGATTTCAAAGTTCAAAGACTCAGACAGATAATTAGCATCTAAGATGAGTACACACATATCAGGAAAAGAAATACAAATGGCAAATTAATATATGCAAATTATTCAACATCATTGACAATTTGAGAAATGCAAATTAAAACATGATTTCATCTCACCCCCAAAAGAATGGCTATTATGAGGTAGTCAACCAATAACGAATTCAGGAGGGGCTGTAGAGAAGAAGGGACCCTTCTTTCTTGTTGATCAGAGTGCAGGCTGGTACAACCATTAAGGAAATCAGTATGGAGATTCCTCTAAAATCTAGGATTAGGGGTCCCATTCAAGTTGGCTCTTTCTCTTCTAGGTATTTTCACAAAAGAACTGAAAGCATTGTAGCACTGTGATAGATGTGCACTCGTGTTTATAGCAGTGTAATTTGTCATAGATACATGTTGTAAACAAACTGAATGCCCATCAACTGAAAAAATAGGTAAAGCAGATATGGTATTTTTATACAATAAAGTATTTTGCACCTGTAAAAAGATAAACTTGATGCTTTTATAGGTAAATGGATTTAACTAGAAATCATCCTGATAAATTGAGAAAAAACATTCACATCTGCAAACCTTTCATTGTCTCCCTAATGTAAGAAACTGAAAGAGTAAGATCTGAACAGCAAAATAGATACTGTGAAAGAAAAAGTAACTGTTTAAAGGGAAGGAACAACTGGCATGAAGGAAAGAAGAATAAAAAGAAAGTAGAGAATATATAAAAGCAGAGGGTAGCTTGGATATTTGTACTGCTGATTTCTACTGGTCTATTAAAAAGAACAGTTAATTTTTAAATACATTTTTATTCTTATTAATTTTTTACCAACTTTGCATGCTCATAGCTAGTAATCCAAATAACTAATCTGAACACAACAATATACAATAAAGCTACCATTATTGAATTCCTTTAGTTTTGTTGATAATTCTGTTTCATTTTTAATGATTTTTAAAAATATATTTAGTACAGGGTTTATAGGGTCTCACTACATAGACTAGACTGGTAGTGATCCTCCTGTTTTCAGCCTCCCAAGTGCTGGGATTACAGGCATGTGACTCCATCCCCATTCTCAGTCATGGTCTCAGTGCGCCTGTGGGGCAGGGCCAGCAGGGTACACTGCATAAACAGGTGCTTTAGTGTGCTGAGCTATCCTGCCATCCATGTAATGAATTTTTTTTTCTTTAAATGGGACTGGGGAGATAGCACAGGGGCATAAGTGCCTTCCTGGCAAGTCCAAGGTCCTGAATCTGATCCCTGGTTCTGAAAAAAAAAAGTAGTAAAATAAAACTTACTCATTAAAATACATGAA
>PVJA010055295.1:0-11222 GCA_004027025.1 Myocastor coypus | reverse complement strand
TTTTTTTTTTTTTTTTTTTTTTTTTTTTTTTTTTTTTTTTTTTTTTTTTTTTTTTTTTTTAAGGAAAGGGTCTACAGGGTGTTCAGGGTCTCACTACCAGATTAGACTCATAGTGATCCACCTATTTACAGCCTCCCAAGAGCTGGGATTCCAGGCACGTGTCACCACACCCAGTCTCAATTGCCATCTCAGCACACCCCAAGGGCAAGGCTGGCACAGCAGGCCTGAGGATCGAACCCCTGGCCCCTGTGCCTGCTTACAGGCACTTTAGTCCACTGAGCTATTTGGCCAGCCTCTACCTGCTTTCTAACAGTTACTATCAGTTTTTCTGATAGTAATCATTTCAACAGATATGAGGTGATATATCATGATGGTTTCGATTTTCATTACCCTGATGACTAATGACAAACCTCTTCCCATGTCTGCTGGCAATTCTTTTGAAGAAGTCTATTGTGGTCTTGTCTACCTTTAAATCCAATCTGCAACGCTGACCTAGCATCAAGTGCATTGAAACAGTCCTCAGTCATGGATCCATAGGAGCGGACCTAGATCCCGGAGGCTTTGGAGTCTGAGGATAGTAAGGAGTACAGCTGAAGCCCAGGACTGTGGGGGCCAGTGTGGAGCCTGGATCACAAGGACTGGTCTGGGGAGGAACTGTACTTGTAGCCTGAGCCCATGGAGGTGAGCCTGGGGTCCCAGGAATTGGTTTGGTAGTGGAACAATCCTCCAGCCTGCATCAGAAGGGTGCAGTGTAGAGCTGGGAGCTAAGGAGCTATCCTACCCTTGCGGTTCACTGAGGAACCCTGGTGCTTGTGTCCAAGGTAAAGTCGGATGCTCACTCTCCCTTCTCCCTTCAGGAAATATCTGATGACTGCTACCCTGGCTTGGGAGAAGAGTGACATAGGTAATAAGAGACTGTCCCTTCTACTTTTGTCAATGCATTTCTCCTTATTATGTCTACACTTCATACAGGTGCCACCAGATCCCCGCTCCACCAGGGTCCTTAGCTCTTGTCAAGATACTTCTACACTGGCTTATTTGCTCAAATTAGCTCCTTTTCCCAAATCAGCACTGGAAAGTCTTATTCTGTCCTATTACTGATGCCTTTTCTAAATCTCTTCAAAATTCTTCATGGTTTAACAAGCGTCTTCATATTTTCATTTTTTGGTGCTCCTTGAAATTATGTAGCCAGGTGTGTCTGTGGATATTGGGGTTTCAGTGTCGGGTGCCATCCGGTTCCACATACAGTTTATATCTCAACTCCTTTCTTTAATCTTATACTGAGACTTGCCGGCTATGTCGCAGATTAGGTTCTTTTAAGACATTAATGCACCCCAAGTTCTGACTTTCCTGTCAGTTTTCATCCTTATTCTTTTGGAGAAGTCATGATTCCCATCATTATTTTATTTTTAGTTCCTAGCTTCAGTTGATATAGATCCTGAAATAGTTTAGCTCCCTTATTTCTGACTTTGAGATACAGACATTTTGGACACTTCCTTTGAAAACGCACTCTAGCTTAGAACAAAGGTTCTCACGGTGAAGGTTTTGATCAAATATACGCCTTGATATTGTCAAAGCCCCTCAGGTAAAAGGAAAAAGGCATCTAATCTACAAGTGGAAACGCTTTCTGGCATGTAACTTTCTTCACTCTCCATTGCAGCTTCAGCAAGTGTATCTCTGTGGCCAAAACCACGTACTTCACCTTCCGGAAGCTCATGTGTCCCAGGGCAAACGAAGGTGAACCTGAATTGTACACATGAGGTGCATTTGCTCATCGTTTTACACTGTGCTCTCAGGGATAGCAAGTAGAATCCCATAAGAACTAATCTAAATTTAACAAATTAAAGGAAAATATAAAAGAATAAATTTTAAGGGGCCGGCGAGATAGCTAAGCAGTCTAAAGCGCCTGCTTAGCCAAACTTAGGCAACCGCAGGGATGTGGGTCATCCCTGGCACCACATGCTATGCTACCTCCACCCCCAGGGCAGACTGAGCCAACCATAATATAAATAAATAAATAAATAAATAAATAAAGGTTTTTTTTTTTTTTTAAAGAGTAAGTTTTAAATAGCTTTAGCAGTATTTTTTAAGAAGGTCTCATCTTCCATCAGCTGATTCTGCCAGTACTACAGTTCATAGTGAAAAATGTCAGTATTTAATACTAGGAAAATTGCTTGCATTTCAGGAGATTTTTTATGAGTTAAAATCACCTTCCCATGGAAAAAGAAATCACTTGAAGAAGCACCAACTGCATCCTTTATTGTTTATTCCACAATTAGCCTAAGTTTTGCTCTATAATTCTCTTTATTGTATAATTTTTCTTTCTTCTTAAAACCCATTGCATTTAACTGATTGCATTTAACCAAAAATGTTATACAATTATTCCCAATTTATTGGACTATAACTTTTGGCAAAGTTTCTTCACACATGAAATGAATGTAAAAAGGAGTATTAAACCTACATTATAGGAGGTCAGGGAGATAGCTCCATGGCACAAGTGCCTGCCTAGCAAGTACAAGGTCATGAGTTCAAACCCTGATTCAAAAAAAAAAAAAAAAAAAAAAAAAAACCGGCATTATAGTTTGTCACAGGCCTTACATATGTGAAAATGCCTTGTTGGCTTTCAAGTAGCCAACCACTTTACTTGTAACTTTTTGCCTTCTAAACTATTTGCTGAGTAATCTTTCCTGGTTTGTTTCAGAGTATTGTGCAGTCTTGCCAAACCAACACATCATATACTACATAGGAAATACAAGAAGTTTTCTTCTGTTTGACCAACTTACCTATGAGGTCAAAACAATTCAACCCAAATTCTAGGAATCTCTTGAACCAATGAAACTTTTTCAAAAATTAAAACTCTTAAATTTTCCTTTATAATACTTGGATTCTGCAGTCTTGGGTTGAGATGTAAAGATCAGTCAAGGGCTGGCCAGATAGTTCTGCGAACCACAGCAGATGCTTAGGCAAGCGCTGGAGACCTGGGCTCAATCCCCATGCAGTACTGGCCCTGTCCCAGGGGCACACTCAGACAGCTAATGAGACTGGGCATGGTGGCGCATGCCTGTAATCCTGGCTCTTGGAAGCTGAAAACAGGAAGATCATTACAAGTCTGTGCAGTGAGATCCTGTAGACCCTGTACTAAATAATAATAATAATAATAATGGTAATAATAATAATAAATAAAGATTAATAGAAGAGTTCATCTTCACTAGTCCAACAGAGAATGACTCCTAATTAATTATTCACAGTTCACAGTGAATTATTATTCATGACTGAATATTTTTTTAAACATCCAAGGTATTTCTCAAGTGTAGCTCTGGGTGAATATTTTTTTTTTTTCCTATTTATCTCCAAGAATTTCAATCCAGGCTGAGATGTAGGAGCATAGCGAGGTGTGGACAGCTATTGGCTTGCATGGAGGTCTCCATGTCCTTTTCCTTGTGCATCTCTGAGTCCTGGGCCGTGGCTGTGGAGGCTCTGTTCGCTTTGTTTCTCTGGGTGTTTCATCTGTGGGTAGGTTAATTACAGTGCAGTCCCAGCAGCATATGGCAGTGGGCTGGGGAGAAGAAAACCCAACGAGGACAAAAGCACAAATACAAAAATAAACATAAGTCAAGTTTGTGCTGCTGGGTCGTTTTCTTTCATCTTTCTGTGAGGTTAATTAACTGCGCAATATGTCTTTGCCACTCTGAAGCATCCAAAGAATCCCAGAGGGCTCCTCCTCCACAATCTAAATTACAAAGATGTCTGACAGTAGCAGAAGTTTCAGTCTGACTAGAGTTCAGGGAAGCAGGCCAGCCAACATGAAAATGGACCTTAACCATTTTCCACACTTTACACAGAACCTCTACTCCTGAATCTCACCGGGCCACTCTGATGTACCCGAATTCCCCAATGTCTTGTACTCTCTGGCTGTGAGACACTCAAGACCACATCACAGAAAGCCAGTCAAATATCTCTATGAATCACTCTAAATCTGTTTTCAGTGTTTTGGCAGACAATATTATAAATTTGCTTTCAAAATAATTTTTCCTAGGAGTTCTTCATTTAATTATAATCAACTATTACGTCTCTGCTAGTAGTCAAAAACCTCACAAAAGTGAAGATGACATGCTGTCTTTTGTGAACAGTTAATGAAATGGAATTTGCTTTGTTTCATTAGATTCTGTCATTATGTTTTGCACCCAATATTTCCTTCCAGCACAATAGATACCTTCATAGTTCCCTGACCTGTCTTGGATTCTACATTTGTGCCCTAGAGTCTGATGCATATTATAGGACGTTGATGTCCCAACTCTTGACACTGTACCTACAAAGGGACAGTGGCCAGGCCAGATGATATGTGACACTAGAACTCTGAGCTACAACCCTACAGTAGCCACCCGAGAGCAGTGAGGATCTAGTCATCTACTGGCAGCTGTTCTTTTGGGCTCCCTCCATAAAGTCTTTCCTCTTGTCCTCCTGCTGTGAGCCTTTGCTGAATGCCAGTGCTACTGGCTGGTTGCCTTGTTCTAGAAAGCGCTGAATAAACAGTCTCTGCTTCTTCTCAGTCCAGCTGTCTTTAATTTTCAAACCTGTAAGGAAAGCGCAGGAAGGCAGCAGTGATAAAGGAATGCACATGACTCCTAAAGGTCTGTCGTGCTTGCTTGCACTTAACAACCAAGAGAACCTGTGCAACTGTCTTAGCTACTCTTCTTTCGTTGCTGGGACACATACCCGACACTTAAAATGAAGGAAGGAAAGATTTATGTAGCTCACAGTTACTGGAGGTTTCAGTCCATATTCGGCTGGCCCAAGGCTGAGTGGAACAGGACAGAGAGCATCCAGTTCATGGTGGCAGAACAGCTACAATCATGACAGAAGCAACGGAACAACCAGGGGGACAGAGAGCAACAGCGTGAATCTGTCTCTGTCTCTCTTTATATTGCATTCAGACTCTCTGCCTCAGCCCACCCATAATCCCAGCCATACTCAGACCCATAACCCCATCAATACTAAAACATATAATCCCAGTGGATCATGAGTCAAGTCTCAAACTGTAGAAGTCCCCACCCCATGATTGCGTGAGGCTTTGAGAGGACAGCTAGACATAAACCATAACAACAACCAACAAAAAGGAAAGGAGTAAAAAAAAAAAATAATAAAAAAAAAAAAAAGCCGGGCGTGGTGGCTCACGCCTGTAATCCCAGCACTCTGGGAGGCTGAGGCAGGAGGATTGGTGCGAGTTCAAGACCAGCCTGGGCTACAAAAGTGAGCTCAAGGCCAGCCTCAACTTCATAGCGAGACCCTGTCTCAAAAAGACAAAAAAAAAAAAAAAAAAAAAAAGGAAAGGAGTTGGAAGCTCATGCTGCAAACTAAACAAATGTTTATTCCCTGTCACAGCAGCAATAGTTTGTTTTGATTGATAAAATGTTCATGTATGCCAAAGAAATAAAATTTTAGTGCCATCTTTAGAAGCATGTCAATCTGCAATATGAGTTTAAACAATAGACCAAATAATTCCCACTCACAAGTTAGAACTATTCAGTATCACCCAGTCCATCTAGAAGTGCCAATGCAGAGGTGGCTCACACCCTCCTAAATTTCAACAATGTGATCCTTATTGACAATGAAAAAAAACTCTAAGGTTACAATAGTTTATATTAATGTATATTACGTTGACAAATATTACTTTCTCTTGCACTACATGAAACAAAACCTTGTTGGTCCATTTATTGCCTTATCTCCACACACTTTCTTCAGCTATATTATTGTTTTCATTTCCTTGCATAGCATAGGAAGCAAGGACTTTGAAAATAGTTCTTTTTTATTTGAGCATAGATAGACATGTGAGGAAAAAAACCTCGATCTCAACTTCAAGTGTCCAGAGGTAATTAAAACTCAAGTTTATATGTACTCATCCAGCTTTCTCTATTATGTACGTAATGCCCTAGAGTTAGGGCATAGTGGCTCTTTATAGCAGCTTTTGCTATTCTTACTCCTTGACTGAAATGGTCAGAAACAAATAGGAAAAATAAGTGTATGTGCATATGTGTGTGCAGGTACAAGCATTTCCCTAGGAGCCTGATTTATGGTTGTTTCTATATGCTCTTGATTTTAGATTTCTCTGTCTCTCTGTCTCTCTCTCTCCCTCCCTCCCTCGCTCTCTCTCTCTCTCTCTCTCTCTCTCTCTCTCTCTCACCCTCTCTCTCTCCCTCTTACTCTCCCTCTCTCTCTCTCTGCTAAGCTAGAATCACAAAGCTAAGCTCTGAGCCACAGAAACTTTGTAAGATAGCAATATCTTTTGGGTTATACGTTTACATTTTGTACTAATTTGTTACTCTGAAATACATAACAAATGCAGATGGAGAATTAGTACACTAGTTAGACAGATAGTTAAGCTACTGTGACTTTTAGGTGTGGAAGTTCAGCTCCAAAACGACATTCAAAGGCACCAGCCATTTGCTCAACTACCAGCAGGATGACTGTACACAGAGCATTGAGAGGTGCGGCTGATACACAGCTGACTTCGAGGAAATAGCAAGGTGATAATGATGATGTCTTAAAATGTTGTGAAAAAAATACTACCTAATTAAAAAAATAGGTAGAGGTGTAAAGTCAAAAGTATCATGACATAAAAACAAGTACCTGTGAAATGCTGTTTCACAGCTGGTTAAGTTAATACTCATTATGTTTTGTTGGAAGAGAGACTTAGACTCAGGTCCTAATTTGTGCCCAATTGCCATGTTAAGACAAAAAGCCATTCCTTATTTATTATTTTGATGGCTTTTATGTCTTAATCCTATATTAGAAAGGAATCACTCTCTATTTTTTAATTATTATTCTAATTGTACAAATTTATATATCACAATCAAATCAAGGCAGCTAACATTTCCATCTCCTTATAATTTTTCTAAAAATTTTGATTGGCACATAATAAATATTCATATATATGGGGTATACTGTGATACTTCAATATCTGCTTGCAATATGTACAGATCAAATAAGAGTGAATAACATTTGTGTCTCTCCATCATTACTGTGTTAGGGACCTGTATTCTAGTCATTCATGAAATATATACTGGGTTGTGAGCTACAGTCATCCTGCTGCTCTAGAAAGCACCAGAACTGACTACCTCTATCTAACTATGCTAAGTTCCTGTGTTCTAACCTCCTCTGATTCCCTCCTTGACCCCTCTCAACCTCTCCAGTGAACATATTTAAACATCCACCTAGGAGAAAGGACACGCAAACTGATCTATTGGTCTTTCCGTGACAGACATGCTTCAGCTTACAATATGTCCTCCAGTTCTGCCTATTTTGCTGCAAATGATAGTCTCTTATGGCTCAATAATATTACACCGTGCATATAAACACATTTTCCTTATCCACTTATCCTTTGGTGGCTAACTAGTTTGATTCTTTAGCTACTGTAAGTAGTATGACACCAAGCATGGATGTGCTATCTACTGGGATAATTAGCTCCTAGAGTAGACCTATATTTAGTTTTCTAAAGAACTTCCACACAGTTCTCCACAACGGCCACACAAATTTTATCTTCTGTGCGAGCTCCTTTTTCTCTATAACCCTGCTGGCATTTGTGTCTATCATGTTGACTATAGCCATTCTGTGATTTTTACTTTTCAGTTGTTTGATATTTCTACCAACATATGCCTGCCTTTATGAAGTTGTTGATTGCACCTGTGGACGGGAGTGTTAATGAAATACTATTAAAGAAGAAAAATTACATGGAGACTGGTGTGTCAGATAGAGAACATACCAAACTCACTTTCTCATAATGTTTAGAGCAATGATATTCTGGTTTTGCTTGTGCCTTGGCCATTTCAGGGATTATTAAAGAGCTTAGAAGAAGAATGGTAACAGCCACTCTATGTGAAGCAGTGATGTCAGACTGTGACTTAAATCAGTAGCTCAACGAAACACTGTAAGAGTCATTGATTCACATACTCCAGTGGTCTACCTCACAGGCAGGATATGGTTTTCTTAGATGAGACTACTTTTTAAATGTAATGATTTCTTTACTAACTCAGAAGAAACCTGAACTTAAACTGTCTGTGGTGAGCCGTGTACTGCCGTACCCTAAAGATGGCGCCGGCTTCCGCCTTCCACCCCCGAGGGGTGAGTGCTCTCCGCCGTTGTTTATTACCATATATGGTCAAGACTGAAACCCCTGGCTTGCTTCCGCGTATGTGGACCTACCGTCGAGTGCCACGTAGCTAACCAGGATTGGATTCTCGGGAGTATTTAGTTAGAAGCCCGCGGATGCTCGGGGGAGAAGTAAGAAAGACAACTGGGGGAGAAGGAAGAAAGACAACCGAGATTGTACAAGGGCCCTGAATAAACCGCTGAAGGAAGAACTGTGTGTTGCGTCTTCCTTGCTGGCGAGGCGGCGCGTGACAACTGTCTTCACCATCAGACTACAGCAGGGATGGCAAACCTTTCAGAAACTAATTGCTCACACTGTAACCCAAAACCCACTCACCACAAAGTGCCAACATTGCTATTAAACCTGAATACTGAAGTTATAGTTTAGAAAAACGACTGTACATTACCATCTTTTCTCTTAAAAGAAAAATGTAGGGCCGTCAGGATAGCTCAGTGGACTAAGCGATTGCTTAGGTAAGCACAGGGGCCACGGTTGGATCCGTGGTACTGCATGCCACACCAGCCCTACCTGCAAGCATGCTGAGCTAGCAATGGAGTCCGGGTGTGGTGGTGCATGCCTGTAATCCCAGCATTAGGAAGGCAGAAATCAGGAGGATCACTACAAATCTGAGCTGCATAGTGAGACCCTGAAAAAAAAATTAAAAGAAAATCACAATAACATTCATGCCTCAGGCTTGCCACCACCAGACAAGGGCCCACACACAATGAAATTTTCCAAGCTCCAAACTAAAATCATTCAATAAGTTTTTTGTCCTTCTACTGATGATAGCAAGAGCTTTTGTTTCATTTTTTCTAAATTTCTCAGAAAATCTAGAATCTCAAACGCAAGAGCTTCTAAAACATCCTTTCTCAGAAATAGGATCAATGAGAGGGGCTCTCTGAAGCTCCAGGCTTCAGACGATGCCCTGAGAGAGAGCAGGTGTTGGATTCAGCCATCCGGCAGGGTCCTAATTCCAGGAGCACATTTACATCCAAATTAAATGGAACATAATTAGAAGTTATTTCCTCAACGCAGGGATCCCTTTGTGTAAGAAAATAATTGTAACTTCCACTTAGGCAAGATGTAAATTACATTTTTATACTTAAAACACCCATCTTTACCATGCTAATAAGGATGCCAAATTGTCTCCACATTTTTCCTTTTTGAGCATCACTATGTATTTATCCTTCCATTAACATTCCCATCATTTACTGTGAATGCTAATGTGAAATTTAAAAGCCTAAAGCCATATTCAAAATAATGACTAGAAATGTAATTTTCATAAGTGTATAAAATCTTTAAAGGCATAAACTCCTATGGCCAAAGCCAGATCCTGTCTCCAAACACGTTAACCCTCCTACAGCTGCTGTTGAGACTATCACTGAAATAGATATATTTTCTTCAATGTAAAGTCTGACCATAATCCGTGGACTTTATCTAACCTATTCCCTTCATAGCACTGATACCTTGACCAGTCGGTTTTCCGTTACTATAATAAAATACATGCTATAGCCAAACTATCAGGATAACAGGATTACCTTCGCTTATGATAGAATTTTGAAAATATAAACTACCTCACAAATTGATTTTTCTTCTTTCTGAAATGCTGCAGATCAAAGAGAAGATCTCACACACGCTAAATCAGCACTGTGCCCACAGCCCAGGTACTGAATCTGAGAAGATCATAAGAGATTACCCAGGATGGATCTGAGTTCATCGTCTGTATCCTTTTCAAGAAACTCTTCAGGGCCCCAGAAAGAAGAACCAACAGCAGTTGACAGTTTTCCATACAAAAGGATCATTTCTTAAGACTTTGTCAGACTTAAGCATGGTTAAGAAATAGTCAAGGCCTCCATAACACAGCACAACCAAATGAGTGGCTTTAACAAAAGAAATTTATTGCTTCCAGCCTTGAAGCCCACAAGTTCAGAGGAAGACCACACTCCTATAAGGAAGTTTCCCTCCTGGGCTGTTCCTGGCTTTCAGTACTTGCTAGCCATCTTTGGATTCTTGGGCTTGGCAGATGGAGCGGTTTAATCTCTGCCTCCATTGTCATGGGGCGTTCCCTGCATGAGTGTCTGTCATGACATGACCATTGTCACATGCGAACACTACTTGTATTGGATTGGGGCCAGGCCTATTCCAGTATGAACTCACCCGAACTATATCTATAAGGACTTGTTTCCAAATAAAGGTACACTTTTAGAGACAAGAACCTAAAACTTCAACATACTGGTAGAAGCATACAATTTAATTCATGCCAGGCTCTATTTATGAACCTACCTATAAGAGATAGCTTTTTTTTTTTAATTATTTGGTGAATGGATTTTTTTATTTTAATTTCTCATATAATTCGTACAGAAATCTCATTGCTCATTCCCCGTTTGTTTTCAGCCCAGTGATAAGGCAAACATGCGAGCGGGTAAATACCATAAAGCTACTAGTCCAGTGGAAATATGTACATTGTTCTGTGAAAGCGTAAAATCTTAGTTATCAAAACAATTATAGTAAATTATATAACCGTTGTGTTGAAAGTTCAAACAAACATACTTGTTTTAAAGTCTAACCTGTTCCGAGCTTGAAAGAGGGTTTTTATTTCTCCTGAAAATAAGAATTTCTAGTATCCAAGCACAGAGTAAAGCCAACAGCGTCACAAAGTGCTTCGGCAACATAGGAAGCGGTTTAAGGTGAAGAAACCCAGCGTCCGCCCATCAGCCCCCACGTTTCCCCTGTTAGAGAAATTAAGCATATTGTGAACCTCAAAGGAGAAAACAGGACAACGCCACTTTTGTTTTCAATGACTGATCAAATCATGTTCCCAACCCTTCAGCATCAAAGCATCTTTCCTTTGAAATACAATTTCTAAGAGGCCTAATGCTCCTGTAATCTCTTTGTAACACAGCATCAAAAGATGAAGACAGCACGTCCATTTCCAATAAGGGAAAAAAGAAAATAGTAACAACAATAAAACCTCAATTTTTGTCTCTCAGTAGCATAGAGGAGGTAGGTCGCAGACAATACGCGGAAAAGCAGGGGCTGGGGGGGCGGGGGGGGGGGTGGCAATCCTGGGCCTTGG
>PVJA010055294.1:0-11238 GCA_004027025.1 Myocastor coypus | reverse complement strand
AACTTTTTCCGCTGCATGTTTTATGATAACAGTAAAATTGTTGAGCAACTCAAGGAGTCATTGGTGGATATTATTAAGTACAAAACATGCTGAGATCACATTCATTTCTTATGTCATACTCGGTAATCAACGATGGATCATTTTGATAGTTCCTTTCAGTTGTTAGCTTTTTAAAAACATCTTGGTTGTATGATAAAAATAATTGCTTACTAAAATAAACCTTGGCTCTTCAGCATTGGCAGATTATTCAGAGTTGTGTTGTTCTTCTTTCTTTCTCTATTTAGTTCAAAACAAAAATAATCTACCAGCAGCACAGTGAAACTACTTTCAAAAAATCTAATCAAATGAGATAGTTAGCAAATGTTTTTAGAATCACAGAAAATTAATATGAGTCAAGTTTTGAATATCAAAGGATTAGATAAATGTAACTCCCTTGAGAAATAGAATAAAACATGATGAATTGTAAGAATACTTTATGAAAGCCAGCCATGTTCTATGACTTGAAGTTCACACTGATTTGAAAAGCAATCCAATTTCTATTTTAAATCTCAGGCCCAAAATAGTGGAAGATTTTCTCATTACAGCCAGGACACAAATGTAACATCGCTAATATATATCACCATCGTATATCTTCTATCGCGTCTACCGTGTGCCTATCTTCTCCATATCTTCTTGCAAATGCTCCTTGTTTTCTACTCCCTTTTGGGTTAATAACTCTAATTCAGCAAAATTGCTGCTCTGGGGCCTGGCGGGATGGCTCAGTGGTCAAAACGCCTGCTTGGGAAAGCTTGGGTGGCTTCAGGGACCGCGGTTCGATCCCCGGCACCACATGCTGTGCCACCTTTGCCCTTGGGGTGGGCTGAGCCGGCCATAAAAGTGAGTGAATAGACAAACAAAGGTTCTGAAACAAGAAAAAAAATAAATAAAATAAAAAAAATTCTTAAAAAAGTTGCAGCTCTGTCTCATGTTCCTTGTCTTATTTATTTCAATTAAAAAATAGATAAAATAGCAATGAAAAAGTTTCAACACAAGTCAGTAGGGTGATTGCAGCAATTAATATTATACATATTGTTGCTATCATAGTATTTATTCAGAAGACAAGAGGAAGACCTGTTATCTTGTTTAAACAGTATTAGCAAAATTTTTATTCTCAATGAACTAAGAGTAAGTAGCTACATATGGATCCTAATTCTTTTGTATGTGTGTGTATATATATATATATTTAAGTTTCTAATACAAGGAGGAATTATCATACCATGTGTTATAAGTAGATTGTAAGTCAAAGATCCAGTATGAATTCTAATACAAAAATTATAGTTAAATTCAAAAAATAATGAAATATTAATTAAAAATTAAAGTAAATATTTCAAAACAATATTACAAAATTCAAAGCAAATCTTGATTCCAATCTAGAGGCCAGAATGTTGTGTATCATATATCAGAATCTGCAATCAACTCAGAGTAGTTACATAGTATTTGAGTAGGTTAAAATATACAAAAATATAAACTAAGAAAAAGTTTTCATTGTAGTAAAGAATTACTAAGAATAAAACATAACATAAATTTTAGAATCGCAAATATATGACTAGAACTTCTAATAGTTTGGGGCAAGAATATCACAGAAAGTGCTAGTGTGTCGTGTATATGGACAGTGTCCGTGATGCTTACTGGTGGTCAGGTGTCACTTGTGGGACTGAGCTACTGCTACTTCCTTGATATCCTCCCTGTAGAACCAGATACACTCATACCTATAGAGTGCAGGAAAGTCCATTTGTATAATATGCTGATGGAAAGACTTTGCTGTTCTATACAAAAGAGTAGCTTAAAGACTGCTGTTGAATACCTTTTCTTCTCCTATGTTTAACTGTTTGTCCCATTTGGTGGCTTCTTTCCATTTTCCATGGTGGTCATTTTGATTCCTTTCTAGAATATCTTTTAATAAACTGTGTAAGGATGGCTCTGTCACCATGAAATTCTTTAGTTGTTCTTTTCTCTGGAAGCATTTCACTTCTTCATTACACTTGAAAGCGTTTTACAGGGTATATCAGTCTGGGTTGGAATTATGTTTTTATGGTACAGTCACAGTATATAATATTGAATATTCACAGTTACTGAGATATTTTAGCAGATATTTTTAGCATACCTGAAATATTCTTATGCCAGCATTAAAGAAAAGATTCTAATGATAATGTTGATCAAAACATTACAAATACAGAATAAATAATAACAAATTTTTAAAGGGAAGAATATTCTGTAAATTAACATTTATTTTATTTGCTTGATGAGATAAGAGCTTATTCTTAATTGATTCTAATATCTTTTCACTTTATTCCAATTAGCTCAGAGTACTTTTTAGTTTTCTTATTTCACTTTTTTAATGTTTTATTTTTTGTATTTTTATTGCATTTATTAGGAAATAACAATGTGACAGTTTCAAAACATGTTAGTAGTACATTTCCAGTGTTTGATACAATGCACATTTTTGTCCTCCTAGTAGTTATACAGAGCACAGAGTGTAGATGTAATATTTTTTCTAATCATTATTGGTACAAAAAATTTGTTCTCATTGAACAAAAAAAATTAGCTGTATACATGATCCACTGTTCCATAATCGCGGTGGGTTTTTGGCAAAACTGGCAAGGATGGAAGCTCTTGATTTAAGCCTTTTACAGCTCAGCATATTAATCTAGCTTTATGTTTTATGTCTCATGGTTAAACTTTTCAGCTGGGTGGTTAAGGGCTTTTATCACATTCTATAGAAATTTATTAGAATATCAATGATTGATAAATAATATGAATTCCAAGTAAAGTCTAAGATGTTTGATGCTCAGAAAGACAGTCATGTTAAGCTCAAGTACCTATATTGCAGAGTAATAGTATCACTAAACTTTTCTTCTGGAGGGTTAAGAATGTAAGTTCACAGACCATAAATTGGAGGAAAAGAAGGTCTAGAATGATAGCCAATATTTTGACCCTAGACCTTCAGGGTCAGTGAGAACTCAGGACATAAGAGAACCTGTGCTATGACATCCTATAGCCCAATGGCTTCCCAAATTTTCTGTTCAAGGAGATTATGAGGCTACAGAGGAGAGGGATTGAGGATATACAGTGTATCTATGGAGAGTCACCCAGAGAGAAAATATTCTCTCCGGCTTTCACGGAAAGCAAATTGGTCAAGCAATGGCTGCGACTCATCCAGATGGCTGACACTGTCAACAGGTCTACAAAGCTCTGTACATGGTTTAAAAGTAAATCCTGAGGGGATTTGACTGATCTTGAGAGGTATAAAAGTTTCAGGCTTTGTAGGAAAATTCCCTACAGTGAGGAATAAAGCCTTGTATGTGTAAGAATGATGGGGAAATTGGAGAACTGCTCTCACCCCATCACCAAATTGCTGCAGGTGGATCTGGTCAAGTCTGCCTGAGAGCAACCACAGCAAGGTAGCAGGTCAGCAGTGTCTTCCAGGAAGAACATTTGTAGTTACTGCATGAAGTGAGTTGTAGGAAAGGGAGTAGCTTCTTCTGTAGAATGAAGTAAAAAATGACCAAAACTTGGAATTTATTTTCTTTAAAAACTTGTAGTAATTTACTCCATGCTCATCTCGACTTGATGGATTTTAAAGAGAAATCTTGCATTATTCTGATGAGTTTTCCTTTAAATGTCATATATTTTATTTCTCTAGTAGCTTTTAGTATACTGTTCCTGTGCTGAATTCTGGGATATTTATTATTATATGTGTGGGTGTGGTTTTAACTGAGTTGATCTTATTTGGAGTTCTATATGCTTTGATTACCTGAATGTCACTTCGTTTTCCCATATTTGGGAAGTTTTCTGCTATTAATTCTGCTCATGTTCTTTTTATATCATTTATTTTTTCTCCTTTCTAATTAAGGCTTATTAGTCTTATGTTGTTCATTTTTCATTATCTTGCAGATGTTGAATTATGTTTTTCCTGCATTCTAGTTGTATTTAAGAGTACTTTTCTTACCTTTTCCCTAGCTGCAATGGTGTCTTCAAGGTCTGAAAGTCTATTTTCAGTTTCATCAAAATGGTTTTGCCAGCTTGAGATTGAGGTTTTAATTTCCTATATAGCACTCTGAATCTGCATCATACATTCTATTACTTTCCTATATTGCTAATTCAAGGATTCCATCATTTTTAGATTCTCCCCAATTTTTTCTTCAATGTCTTCTTTAGAAGCACTTAGTGCTTCTTTCATTATGGTTGTCAATTCTTTTTTAACTTCAGAAATTATTTCTGAACTGATTTTCTCTGTACCTTTCTGCAGTTATTTCTTTACTTCAGATGCTATGAGATTTCAGGTGTGCGATCCTCAAATTCTTCTGTGCTATTGTCCCCGACTTTTGTTCTTGGTGGGCTTGGGGCCTGAAAGCACATTTTGCTCCTTCTCTTTCTCGTTTTGTGTAGCCTTTCCTTCTGACCTTTCATATAGGGCTTTGGCAGAGGTCTTAGCTTAGCACCAGATCTGAATCTTTCAAGTTCAAATTCATCAGGTGCCTGTGGCTTGGGCCGGTCTAGCTGCCATGTTCCACTTCATCCTGCTACAGCCCTTGTAGGCGAACGTGCAGTGCTGCACTGCAAGATGTTCTGCTCCTGCATCATCTGGGCAGGTCTTTTCTCTAGCCTCTCTTCAGGGAGTTCTGCCAGTTTTCCCCACTGGGCCTGTCTAATGGATGAAGTTCTATTCACACGTCAGGCTTGCTTTCTGGGGTGAATCTTTGTCTCATATTCTACCAAATACTATTTTAGCTTTCATTTCTGGCATCCCAACAGGAATAACAGGCTCCTTACGTGGCCTGTTACACTAGCTGTTCTTCTTCCAATTTTGCTGATATCTTTCCTCTTACAACTGTGAAGTAAAATGCGGGGAAAGGAAACATAGGAGAGGTCTGACGTCACTGAACTGTGAGCAGCGTTCCTAAGTTTCCGCTCACACTGAAAGCGATCCATGTGACTCTGTCTCAGTGTCAGCTGTGTGGCTTATCGGTCACTGTTTAGATTCCCTGGGACAACATCTCAGGGACAGTTCTCATTGTAATCTTGTTCCGTGTAATGATGCGGCTTCATTCTGCTGCCCACTCTGTTGTGGTTCTCTAGTCTCCAGGGTTCTTTCCGTCCTCCGCTGAGGATCAGGCATCTGGGGCTCATCTCATGACAAACTCTTGCATCATAACTGTTGGAAGTACTGAATTTAAGAAAAATAGAAGCTACCTTTATTTACAAAAAAAAAAAAAATG
This sequence comes from Myocastor coypus, assembly GCA_004027025.1. Taxonomy (NCBI): domain Eukaryota; kingdom Metazoa; phylum Chordata; class Mammalia; order Rodentia; family Myocastoridae; genus Myocastor; species Myocastor coypus. The sequence goes on along the minus strand of PVJA010055294.1, from coordinate 5,980 downwards.
AATAAGAGGAAGAGGTGGAGAAAAAGAAATACCTGAACAACGAGGACATGTCCTACTTGTAGGGTAGACCACTGCAGAAGGAGGGAGACTGCAGAACGGCAAGACGGCAATGGCCCCACAGCCAGGGGGCACCTTCTTCCGTAGCCTCTTAGATCACGTGTTTCATGGTTGGTCTACTCAGGCATCTCTGCTCTCGTTGAAAGTGCCGCCCCTGTTGTGCAGTCTACATTTTGGACTTTGCTGGTCACAGCTGTGTGCTGTTGCTTGGCCTTTGCTGCAGTTCTTTGCGGCTGACAGGTTACATGCTCTGTTCTAGCTGTGGCTGCGTCACCATGGCCAAGTCTGAGGCTTCAGTTCAGCCTGAGAGAATTATATATAATTCCATATATATATATATATATATATATATATATATGTAAAAATTATTAGCATTTATAAAACTTTGAACTGTTGCAGAATTCGAGAACAACATGATGGAAAATCTACAGTGTTTGTTATTGTGCCTATTGTGATCTTCAAAGTGGTTGTTCATGCCCCATAGTATGAATATAGATATACAATCTGGAAAAATTGGAAAAAGAATCAAACATGAATTGTTCCTTTTATTGAGCCTATAGAAATTAGTAGTACATTTATCTCAGGTGGCTTGCTTGTGTGTTTTGTATTTTCCCTTCATTTTCTCTCTTTTCTCCTTTTTCTCATTCCAGCTCATTCTTTCATTTTAAGCAAATGTTATCTCTTTTACAATGTCTATTGTATCTTTCATATTATATTTAGTGTTTCTGATTTTATGCTATAGTGTCAACATGATATTTACACATGTATACCTGGTAGAAAGAAAACGCTTGTATTGGGAACATTTTTCGAAAACTTTCCTTAATTGAAGGATTTTTACCAAGAATATATAAAGAGAGGAGAAAAAACAGGCCCCTAATTTTCAAAGATATAATCCAAATAAGGGCATTGGAGATGAACACGTACATACTTCTCAGATGAAGAAATACAAATGGCAAGTAGATATGGGAAATCAATGTTCAACATCATTGAGAATCCAAAAAAAGCAAAATAAAACAACCATGACATTACAGCTCACCAGGAAAGAATTGCTGTCATTAAGATGTCAACCAAAAACAAATGCTGGAGAGACTGTAGCAAAAAGTAATTCTTTCATCCACTTGGTAGTACTATATTTTGGGACCAGCAGTGTGGAACTCAGTGTGGAGCTTCCTCAGAAAAATGTGATTACACATTCCATTCCACCCACCTTTTCCCTTTTGGGATATCTTCCCAGAAGACTACAAAATTCATACTACACTGATATATTAGCATCCATGTTTACAGCAGCACAATTTGTCATAGTGAAATTTTGCAAGTAATCCAAAAACTACTCAAATGAGGCATGGATAAATCAGATGTGGTAATATTACACAATGGAGCATTACTTAGCTTTAAAAAGAAAGGTTTTTATATGTAAATGAATCAAACTAGAAACCATAAGTCTACGAGGCATAAATCATTATGAGATTTTCAGAGAGGAGGTTTTGCTCTTCATATAGCCACTTAGATCAGAAAAGGAGAGCATCCACTCCCCACTGAAGTGGATACCCTTAGCATAATATGGCTCACTGGCTGGATTTTCAGTAAACAATGAGACCTGACTTGTAGTCTATATTTGCCATTGGAAGAAGTTTATCATACATAAAACTGACAGGAAACTTTCGGGGCTAATATTTATATGTTAAACGTGCTAACAGTGTGTAGGTATCAGCATTTTGCTAATCAATATACTCAAAGCTGAACTGGCATCTTGTTCTTTGAAAAGGAGCCTCAGCTCTTCCTGAAGTTCACAGGAGTAAAGCTTTAAGCCTGTCAAGTGGAATGATCATTTGGACTATAGGGGTTGTGTTTTATAGCTTGTGCCAATGTTTTTCCTTTCTTCTTTTTTTTTTCTCTTTTTTTGGGGAAGAGTCAGTCCACTCTGGGGTGGGGCTGGTATGACATGTGATGTGGTGGACCATATCACGGTCCCCTGTACCTGCTTAAGCTCGCCTAATCAGGCACTTTATACCACTGAGGTATCTCCCTGGCCTAGGAAACATGTTTCTTGATGAAAAGACCAGAGTCACTCACCAGCAAATTGTAGTAAGGCTCAGGTGCTGAGGGCCTGCAGGGTAGCCCTACTTTTTCACCATTGAGCTTCACTTATCATGTGTAGTGGATTTTTAATAGGAAGTCAGATTATGGCACCCAGATGAATTATACTAGTGGTGCTTGGTGTGGGAGGCCAAGCACCGAGGGTTGTTCCTGGTAGAATAAATGCAGAACAGGACAAGCTGGTGGAAGGCTGACAGGAAGGCTCTGGGGAGAAGCGGTTGGAGCTGTTGGAGGCCGCTGGTTCTCTTGCACTCTGGCACTGGATAAACTTAGCAGGCTGAGGTTCCCAGTGAAGTCTGGATATGCTTTGGTTTCCATCTTGAGCATGGCTTCCTGTCTCCAGAGGGGGGGGGGTTTGCATTGGTCAGTCTCAGGGAGAAGGTTGGCACACTGGCTTCTGTGATGGAAAGTTGGCTCTCCTCATTGATGCACAATGGCTGCGGATCACGGATGGAGGATGCTGAGGATGGCTGTGCAGTGTTTCTGGGATCTCCGGTGCCTGCTCTGAGTATTGCTTCCTGGCAACTGTTCAGATCCTTCCACCTCTTGGCCTAATTCTTCCTCCTACTGACACAGGCTTCCCAGATTCTACCCTGAGCTTTGAGCCTTTCCTGCATGATTCAAGAAGTAGGCCTGCATGAGACTCTGTTGTGGGCTCTAGGCCTGCAGTTGGGTTTGTGAGAGATATTTTTACTAGCTTTAGTTTTTCACCAGAACCGATGCAGGATGTTTGGATCTGGGCTCTCAGGCAGTCTTTCACATTTTTTGTGTGGTTTGATTTTTCTTTACTTGTTGTATATGATTGTTGGTGATTCCTTAAAAACTATTACTATAACTGTGTCCTGTACTATATTGTTCCTCTTGCAAAGCACTTGAAACCAGGACAAAATTTGTACTGGTAAGATGCATGTCTTTTTTTTTTTGCCTTTTTGAGACAGGGTCTCGCTATGCAGTTGAGGCTGGCCTTGAGCTCACTTTTGTAGCCCAGGCTGGTCTCGAACTCACACCGATCCTCTTGCCTCAGCCTCCCGAGTGCTGGGATTACAGGCGTAAACCACCACGCCCGGCAAGATGCATGTCTTACTGTTTACTCAAAAATCTTGTTTGATAACTTGGAAAAGTTTTGAGATACTGTCTGTTATGGTTTGTGCCTAGTTGTCCCCAAAAGCCTCATGTAAGTCAGGGAGCTGACGTGGCTCAAGGAGCAGCAAGTGGCAGAGGGGTGGAGGCACCTTACCCCCGGTGGGCGCACGGGCCTCGCTGGCACCGGATGGGGGCTGGAGCAGGAAGTTAGTCGCAGGAACACAGAGGAGAGGCAGAGGGAGGGAGGCACCTTACCCGCGGCGGGCGCGTGGGCCTCAGAGAGGTCTTTTTTAACTTTAGAGGTTACTTCTGCTCTGGTTTCCTCTATACATTTCTGCAGTTGTTTTTTCACTTCAGAATCTATTATTTCATTAATTTCTTTTTTTTACTTCAGATGCTATCTCTCATCTGAGTTGCTCTATATGTTTCTACACTTGTCTGTTTACCTCAGGTAGTACTGATTCCGAGATTTCATCTGCATGATTCCCGATTTCTTCCATGGTAGTGTCTCTTTTATTTTTTTGTGGGGTGGACTCAAGACCTGAGATTGGATCTTGCTTCTTGTCTTTATCATTTTTTTATAGAAGTGATCTCTACACTTTGGTGAACTTATACAGTTGTCACCTATGGAAATTTGCGTCTGGTTCTACCAAGCTTATTCCCCTCCAGACATGCCTGACTGTGAGTGGAGGCACAGCCAGCTAGCTACCATGACGCCCTGTGGGTCATGAGGGTGGTAGGCCATGTGGGGGCTGTGGGTTTAGTTGAGGTTTGGGTAGTTGTTAAGTTGGGGGATGAATGTGGGCTGAGAGAGTTCTTACCTGGCCATTATGAGGCCTGTTTGGGAAGGTGGTTGGAATCGTGCTATTAATGTGTCAGGGGATAGACCTGGGCTTTGTCTGCTGTGAGGCCTGATCTGGATGGTTGGCAAAGTCGGGCTGGAGTTCACGGACATAGGAGTAGGCAAACAGTTCATCAACAAAAATCAAACTGCCTGGGAAATACTTGAAATAATTAACTGCTGAGACCTCCTCTAATTGAAAGATTTTGTACCTCACAAGAAATTACCAACAGAGTTAAAAGACAACCCAAAAATTTGGCAAAAAGAAGGCTAATAAGCATTGGACAAAGGTCTACTATCTAGAAGTTTTAAATAAGTAAAAAACATCAGGACCCCAAGAAAAACAATGATACAAAAATTTTAAACATGAAACCCTTCTGAAGACCAGAAGAGATCAATCATCAGTTACAATTACTAAAATTATCGTGAGTAGATACATAAATATATACTTTTTTCTTCTTTCCTTTGTATTTTTTTTTAAACATTTGAAAAGTTCGAATTCATTTTTAGACATTTTAACAAGATATTTTTCAGTTATGCAACTAAAGTTATTGACTTAACTTCAACCACATTAAAACATATTTTTCACATGGTAGAAGTAATAATATGCTGATTTATTATTATATTTATAAGAAATAACAATGTGACAGTTTCAAAACACATTAGTAGCACATTCGCAATAATTGGTACAATGCATATTGTGGTCCTCATAGTAGTTATATGGATCACAGGGTGTAGACGTGATAATACTTCTCATCATTATTGGTGCAAAAATTTTTTTCTCATTGAAATAAGAGAAAGTAGGTGTATACATTGTCCAATGTTCCATAATCGCTGTGGGTTATTGGTGAAACTGACAATGTCAGAAGCTGTTGATTTAAGCTTTTGATGGCAGAACATACTAATCTAGCTTTATGTTTTATACCTCCTGGTTAAACTTTTCTGCTGTGTAGCTAAGAGCAAGTTAAAGCAAGATCTGTATAACAAAACATGTAACTTTTGTATCTCTCAAGGCCAGTCAAATCCCCTCTGGATTTATTTTGAAATCATGTACAGTACTTTGTAGAGCTGTTGTCTGTGTTGGCCATTTGGATGAGTCACGGCCATTGCTTGCCCAGTTTGTTCTCTGTAAAAAGCCAAGAGAGTGTATTTTTATACAAGTGACTCTCCTTAGGCACACTATACATCCTCAATCCCTTTGCTCTGTAGCCCCATAATCTCCTTGAACAGAGAATTTTGGAAACCACTGAGTTATAGGATATTATATTATACCAATAATTTTAAATTTTTTATATATTGAGGCTCTTTCCATAGATTCATAGTGGTAAAAATATGAGGGTAAATAATTTAGACATAAAAAAAAATCTTTCTCAAGAATAGAGACAGAATGGATCACCCAAATTCAGGAACTGTTTCATAAACTAGGTACTTCTGCTCATTTTTCATTTCCTTAAACAGAATCTTTCTCTTTCACAGTATTGATTGCTTCTTTTAAGGTATATTTATTCTTTCAGGTTCTTTCACTAATCAAAATACCATGTTTGCAAATGCTGACATATTTTGACTTTAGTTTAGAGCATGGTGAAAGACACAGATCTAGTTTTACTATTTAGCATCTATAGTTACTTTTTTCCAGTACTGTTTATTAAGCAGGCTGTCTTTTTTCCAATCAACATGTTTAGCCCCTTTTTCAAAGTTAAGTTTCTTGAATGTGTTTGAGTTCTGTCTCCATCTACTTCTCTGCTCCACTACTCATCAGGTTTTTTTGTTACCTGCAGAGAATATATTTTATCACAGTAGATTTGTAGTTCGATTTCAAGGCAAGAATTGTGAAGCCTCCTGCTTTGTGTTTGTTGTATAGGTCTCTTCTGGCTGTAGACACAGTTCAGGGATATTTCCTCT
>PVJA010055293.1:0-11231 GCA_004027025.1 Myocastor coypus | reverse complement strand
TTTTTTTTTTTTTTTTTTTTTTTTTTTTTTTTTTTTTTTTTTTTTCTTGTTTCAGAATCTTTGTTTATTCACTCATTTTTATGGCCGGCTCAGCCTGCCCCGAGGGCAGGGCTGGCGCAGCATGTGCTGCCGGGGATCGAACCGCGGAAGCTGCTCAAGCTTTCCCAAGCAGGCGCTTTATTTAGACCACTGAATCATCCCTCAATACAATTTAAAAAAGTGTGCAGATCATCGTGTCAGGTACTGATATAAATAAAACGCTGGGGCAGGGCTAGGGCAGGGAGTGAGCACACTTAGTTTTGATTTGGGGTCATCGCAGGAGGAGACCTGAGTTGGGAGGTCTGGAAGAAAAGACTACTAGAGGCTCAGACTGCCTCAGTGTTGTCAGAGGAACGAGCCAGAGCCGGCCTGCAGGGAAGGGCGCACAAGCCTTACTGTGTAAGAGGAGAAAGCATGCCAGGGTCTCGTTACCTGGGTAGTTCATTGCACTTCCAGGAGTTGGGCAGGCACGCCACAGGCCAGCCCAGGATAGGCTCAGCCCACGCACAGCCTGCATACCGCCTCATCCAGGACTCGCTTTCCTGGGCATGCGCTGTGCCCCTGGGTTTGATGTCATCTCCAGCCCTGCATGGAACACCTGCATATATTCATTTCCCTCTCCTGTCCATTGGCTGTTATCGACCTACCTGCCGGACTTAAACTTCCTCAGGGATAAACCACAGGGTCTGCCAGTCACTTGAATTAAGCTTGATCCTTTCAAGAGGTCATAAGCCACTGTGGGCACCCAGGGGGAGAGCAGGAATACACACCCACAGCCCCAAAAGTTAACTTCTGGCCTCAGTTGTGCCAGGGAGCCTGTTTCCCTGCCTAGAAAATAATATGCATGGAGGTAGATCTGAGGCTTGCAAATGACTTTAAAATACAAGTGGGAGGGCTGGGGAGATAGCTGAGTAGCATAAGCTCCTACCTGACAAGTGCAAGGTCCTGAGAGTTCGATTCTAGGTATTTAAGAAAAAAGGCATTTCATGGGGCCAGGGATACAGCTCAGTGGCACCATGCCTACCTGGCAAGCACAAAGGTTCTGAGTTTGAATCCTGGTTTAAAAAAAAAAAAAAAGTGGGAAGCCAGGTGTGGTGGCACACACCTGTAATCTCAGCACTTGGGAAGCTGAAGCAGGAGGATTGATGTGAGTTTGAGACCAGCCTGGGCTACAAAAGTGAGCTCAAGGGCAGCCTGAACTGCATAGTGAGACCCTGTCTCAAAAAAATAAAAAAATAAAAAAAATTAAATAAATAAATAAATAAATAAATAAATAAATAAATAAATGATAAATAAATAAAATGAAATGGGGTTGGAAAGATAGCTCCGTGGTACAAGTGCCTGCCTGGCAAGTGCAAGGTTCTGAGTTTGAACCCTGGTCCCGCCAAAAAAAACCCCAAAAAACAATGGGATATGTGGATCTCTCCAGAACAGTGCATGGATGCAGGATGGCAGGACCCCAGGCTTCTCCCTGGTCTGATAATGGGATTTTTCCATGCCCCAACTGTAGCATTGGCCCTTGGATGCTCCAACCTTGGGAGAGAGACAAGTCTTAATTCCTGTGTGAGTGATTTTAAGATTTGTTGTTGTCAGGTTCTGAGAAGGTCCCTCAGCCTCAACTTGGACTTGGGGGTGTGATAGAGAAGGACCAGCTCACTGCATGAGGCCACCCAACTGCCCCCACAAGGGACACAGGGGAAGGAAGGGTGTGGGACCCTCAGGGGTTCAGTGGGGAGGGGGAGCCTTGGCAACATAGGAAGGGGCCCCTGGTTTGGGCAGACCCTTCCTTGTGCTCAATGACAAAGGGAGAGCCTCCACACAGTGTGTGTGTGTGTGTGTGTGTGTGTGTGTGTGTGTGTGTGTGTGTGAGTCCTGCCTCACCTCATGGTTGAGGATCTGGAAGATGGGGGTGGCCTTGGGCCAAACCAGGCACCACCCTTTCTCACCAGGTAGTGCCTCTCAGCACGTCCACACCCAGTGCCTCGCTGGCAGGGGCTGTAACCTGAGCCTTGGGTGCTTGGAAGGGGGGTGGACCCACCCTGTCCTCTCTGGTTGTCTCCCTCAGCTCCCTTCACACCCCAAAGTCTCTCCCAACCCCAGCCCAGGGAAGAAAGGGTGTCGCTGGCTCAAAGTGGGCTCAGGACAGTGGAGGATTAGGGGCCGATGACAGGTTGTCAGTGTCTCTGAGGACAGCTCCTTAATCCCCAGCACCCCGAGCTGCAGTGCCCTTTGATCCAGCTTCTGAAAGCTTGATTAGAGAGATACAGCCCATGTTTCCATAAAGGGGAAAATGATTGTTTCCAGCCCAGACAAAGGACTCTTTGTGTAGCCCTGGGACCCGCGCCCCAGGAGCCTCTCTGGGGGAGAGACGCCCCGCCTGCTGGGCAGGGCCTCCTGGGCCGGGCAGCTGTGCGGCTCCCGCCGAGCTGTGAGCTGCTGGAAGGGGCAAAGGGCAACCGTGACGACTGTTCCCCGCCCAGGGCCACACCCAGCTTGAGGGGAGGGGAAAGGGGCTCCCTTCGGAATTGTTTCAACCTTGAGCTCCAGCTGATCTTGGGGTACCCAGTCCCCTCTCTCTGTCTTTGCAGGAAAGGCCAGCCTCTCACTGCCAGGTTTCCATAGCTGAGCAAACAGAAATCCGGGCAGAAGCAGGAATTTGGAGCTTAGAGAGGGAGTTGGAGTTTAAACGTTGGGGAGCAGGAATGAAGATGGGCCCAGAGGTGGAGGAGGCCATTGGGAATGTGGTAACATGGGCCCAGTTGGGAGCTACCCTGTCCTGCACCTGCTGTCCTGGGCTCTAGCCACCCAGCACCTCAGATTTGCAAAGCAAAGCAGGCTGCTTCCAGGAGAGAGCTTTGCTTCAGGTGCAGCTGAGGGAGGGGCGTCTGGACGGGCGGGGCCTAAGCACAACCCCAGCAGCACCCACTGCACACTTGTTAGCTAAATCCAGCGCTGTGCTCCCCACCGGGGTGCCTGTGTGTGGGCTCCAGCCTGGGAGGCAGCTCGGGGCAGAGACCCTGAACAATTCAGGGACACCAGGGCCAGGCTTGGGTCTCACCTGTGGAGACCAAATATCAATTTATTATTTATTTTTTTGATGCAGAGTCTCACTGTGTAGTCCAGGCTAGCCTCAAAATCCAGTGACTTTATTTTATTTATTTATGTATTTATTTATTGTCTTTTTGAGACAGGGTCTCACTATGCAGTTCAGGCTGGCCCTGAACTCGCTTTTGTAGCCCAGGCTGGTCTCGAACTCCCAATGATCCTCCTGCCTCAGCCTCCCAAGTGCTGGGATTACAGGCATGCACCACCACACCTGGCTAAAATCCAGTGACTTTAGCCACCAGCCTGAGCACTGAGGTTACAGGCCCAAGCCATGGGGCCCAACTGAAATGGCTTGTTTTGAGAATAGAAAGTGTTAAGTGCAAACCCCACAAGTAGTGCCAGTACCATCTCTTTCTGACAGCTCAAAGCCCAATCTATTTCTCACCTGGGTGGGCAGGATGCTACTCAGTGTGAGAATGGGAAGTGTGAAATGGGCCTTTCAATCCCAGCACTTCGGCGGCTGAGGCAAGAGGATCATGACTATATAGTGAGACCCTGCCTCAAAACAAAACAAAATAAACTACTCCTAGTCTGGCATGGAGGTACACACCTGTAACTCCAGCACTCAGGAGGCTGAGGCAAGAGAATTTCTGTGAGTTTGAGGCCAGCCTGGCACACCCAGAGGGCTCAAGACCAGTTTGGCGTACATAGCAAGACTCTGTCTTAGAAAACCAAAACAACAATAATAACAAATGAAATTTTCTTGCCAGGTTGGGTGGTGTACATCTGGGAAGCTGAGACAGCCTAGGCAATTATCGATTTATTTATTTTTATTTTTTTGGTACTGGGAGTTGAACTCACAACTTAATGCCTACCAGGCAGGCATGGTGCCAATGAGCTATACCCCTGACTTATCAATTTAGTAAGACCTTCTCAAAATAAAACAAGGGCTAGAGATGTAGCACAGTATGCAAGTCCAATTCCCAGTAACACAATGCTGGACTCTAATAAAACAAATATATTATTACATAAAATAGCAGCCTTCCTGTGACCAGGGCTTTGATTAGGATTGGTAAAGACCATAACATACCAGTCCATGATCAGAGCAAATAGCCAGGGATTCATTCTGAAAGTGCTGGAGGGGGCAAGAGCCAGGGAGGCTGCCTCGGAAAGGCTGATGTGCCTCGGGAAGCTCCTGAGGCAAATGCTCAAGTCTCTACGTGAGCGACAGTCCACCAAGATGCCTGTCATGCCAGAGTCAGGTCGTGTGCTTGGAGCTGTGGACTATGGAGAGGCTAGGTGGTTGGTGGGTTTTGGTGTGCTTTGGTCTGGTTGTGAAGGGAGCTGCTCTGGAAGTGGGCAGGGAAACCTGAGGCCCCACTGAAAAGGGATCCGGATGTGGGATGGATGCAGGGGAGCCTTGGCTTGGAGGCTGAGGGGCAAGAACTCCACCTGACCCCAGGAGAGGCCAAGGCCCAAGCGCATGGGCTGGAAACCAGGACCACAGGTGCCAAACAGGTCCCTGCCCATGGAAACGGACTCTGTTGACTTTGGCTGCCCCACCCGGAGCCTCTCCTACCCCAGAAGGACTTGAAACTGACACTGGGCCCTGCAGGGGGGTGGAGATGTTCCCAGCCCCATCCTGCACAGGCCGGCTGTTGCAAGCTGGTGTCAGGGCAAAGGAGGGAGGCTGCTCCAGGGGCGCTGGCAGCTGTGCCCAACCAGCAGAGGTAAGTGGCCCTTTGGTTTCAGACTGAGGACCCAGAGAGAGAAAGCAGAGTAGAGAATGGGAGAGCTCAGGAAACCAACTCCTACCCTATGCACTCCTGTGGTGCAGGGCAGAAATGTAGGCACGCACTAATAGGTCATCACAACTCATCGTCTGTAGGTAAGCACCAGGCACGAAGCACTTCCATGACTGAACAGACAGACTGCAGGGAATTCACATGCCTATAATCTCAGCACTGGGGAGGTTGAGGCAAGAGAGCACCATAAAGTCAAGGCCAGCTTGGACTATCTAGCGATACCCTGTCTCAAAAAGACCAAAAAGAAAGAAAGAGAAAAGCAATTCAAAGTTTCCAAGTTAAGGCTGCACCTCTTGGCAGCATCCTCTTGGACTTTTGGTTTCTACCAAGGCCAAGAGGGAGACTCAGCTCATGCCTGCCCTGGCTAACGGGAGGAAGAGAAAAGGACACAGGAAAGGAGCACAGTCCAGAGACAGCAAGGAGAGGACATGATCCTGTTGTGCCACAAGAGTTGGTGGCTTTCTGTTTGGTGGTTCTGGCACTGGAACCAGGGTCTGGCACTCACTAAGCCAGGGCTCTACAGAGCTCCATCCTCAGCCACTGACACTCCAGATGGTAGGAATCACTGACTGATCTATGGTCCCTGTGCAGAAAGAGCTTGGAGCAGGTAGAATGGAGACCTAGGGAACTCGGGGAGGGCAGAGAAGAAGAGGAAAGCACAGGTGTGGGGTTGGGACTGCATCTTCCTGTGGAGGGGAAGGGAAGGGAGACAGGACAGGGGCAGAGGGTGGAGCCTGACTCTGCTGAGACAGATCTTTGTTCTCTGGGCCAGCTGCCACTTCTTGTCACCATAGAGAAGGGTGCGCCAAGGCTCTATGTCCAGCTTCTGCCCATAGGCAGCCCTCTGGCCAAGATTCAGCTCTGTTGCAGGCTGAGGGAGATGGGGGGAGGGAGTTGGATGGGTCAGAGGGGCTTGATGGGGGTGGGCAGAGCCTAAGGTCCCCGGGACTCTAGGGTTTGAGGGGTTTCTGTTTGGTGACAGTTGACTTTATTTTCAGTCTGCTAGACTGAGAGGAATAAAATACCTAAATTGCTGGGAGTGGTGCTGCACACTTGAGATTCCAGCATTTAGGAGGCTGAGGCCAGATCACCAGGAGTTCAAAGCTAGCCTGGGCTACATAGTGAGACCCTGTCTCAAAAACAAACAAAAGGACTGGGGAGACAGCTCAGTAGAATAAGAACTTGCCTGAGTTCAATCCCTGGTACTGGAAAAAAAAAAAGAAAAAAAAAAAAAGCCCTAGCTGAGTATGGTGGTGCATGCCTGTAATTCCAGCATTTAGGAGGCTGAGGCAGGAGGATCAGCTACAAAAGTGAGCTCAAGGCCCGCCTGAACTGCATAGCAAGACCCTGTCTCAAAAAGACAAACAAACAAACAAACAAAAAAACCAAAAACCAAAAACCAACCATAATTTTAAAAAGTGAATTTATTTGTTTATGTTATAGCCGACTCAGCCTGCCCTGGGGATGTGACTAGCACAGCATGTGGTGCTGGGGATTCAACCTCCTTCCCTGAGGTTGTCTAAGCTTGCCTAAGCAGGTGCTTTAGACTGTGGAGCTATCTCACCGTCCCCCCCCAAAAAAAAAAAACTAATAATCCCTAAATCTTACACAAAGCCAAGAGCCAAATGTTTTGCTTTGTCTTGTTTTTAGTACTAGGGATCAAGTTCAGAGCCCCTGCTGGCCTATAATTTCAAAGATCAGGAGACCTAGGCTGGAGAGCTGCCTCAAATTTGATATCAGCGGAGGCTTCTTTCCAGGCCAGCCCTTCCTATATAGGGATTCCCCACCACCACCACACACACAGTGTCTCACACTACAGTTCAGACTATCCTTGAGCTCACTCTGTATGCCAGGCTGGTCTTCACCTTGCGACGATCCTCCTGCCTCAGCCCACTGTGTGCTGGGATAACAGGCGTTGCACCACCATGCTCAGCTAAGATCTTCTTCTAACCAACACATACCATAATGAGCATAATCGTTAACTGTTGTAAATGTGAACTGAAAATAATAACAACAATAATGAAAATGGGGATGGGGTGTGGAGCTAGAGGGAGGTGAATAAGAAAGAAAGGGACTCAGAGGGCAGGGACCATGACACACACCATGCCAGCCACAAACAAACAGAAAGAATCAAGAAGTTGGGCTGGGGAGGTAGCTTGGGGGTCCCCAGCACCGGGAAGGGGGAAGGCCAAGACAGGAGGATCACTGAGTCCAGGTTGTGTAGCAAGACCCTGTACCAAAAAAAAAAAAAAAAAAAAAAAGTGTTCTACACATGCTCCTAACATGAATTTTGTACAGCAAACATGAACTAATAATAAAAAAGTTAGTAAAAAGTAAGTAAACAAAAAGCAGCTGTTATTTACTGAAATATATCTTAGTCCAGACACCAAGTTAAATGCTCTTTTCTTTTTGAGACAGGATCCTTCTATGTAGCCCAGACTGGCCATACATTTGTGATTCTCCTGTACTAGCCTCCTGAGTGCAGCAATTACAGCCAGCTGTGCGTGCCTTGCCTAAACTTTATTTCAAAAATAGCCTGCATTCCAAGCACTCAGGAGGAAAGAGGATTGCCATGAGTTCGAAGCCAGCCTGGGTTAGTGAGTTCAATGCCAGCCTGAACTACATATAAAGACCCTGTCTCAAAACAACAATAAGAGCCGGGCGTGGTGGCTCACGCCTGTAATCCCAGAACTTGGGAGGCTGAGACAGGAGGATGGATGTGAGTTCGAGACCATCCTGGGCTACCAAAGTGAGCTCAAGGCCAGCCTGAACTGCACATCAAGACCCTGTCTCAAAAAGACAAAAAAAAACAAAACAAAACAAAACAAAAACTCTCAAAACAACAATAAAATAGTCAGGTGTGGGCATGCTTGTAATCCCAGCACTTGAGAAGATGAAGCAGGAGAATCTCTATGACTTTAAAGCCACCCTGAGTTACAAAGTGAGTTCAAAGCCAGCCTGAATTGCAAAGTGAAACCTTGTCTCAAAAAGACCAAAAAAAAAAGTAACGACTGGACAAGTTTGGTAGATGCTCCCCTCCCGAAAGACCCACATTGGAAACCAAACCCAGGTCTTTACACATAGCCATATCCCAGTTTTCCCCTGCACCCCTTCACCCCTCCTGCCCCAAACCAGGGATTGAATTTAGGACTTGCCAGACACGCACTTGTGCCCCTGAGCTATGACTCCAGCCCCCAGTCTTTTGTTTTGAGAGAGGGTCTCACTAAATTGCCCAGAAAGGGCTCAAACTTTGCCTCCTTCCTCAGCCTCCTCCTAGAGAGCTGAGATGATAGCTGTACATCACCTACATTTCCCCATGAATATTGATGAGTGAAACTAGAGCCTCAGGCAGGCAGGCAAACACCCTACCACTAAGGCCATCCCCAGTCTTTTGTTTTGCAGTACTGAGGCTTGAACTCAGGGACTTCAAACTAACCTGTACCCACCCGCCCGCAGGCAGGAGGATCATTGGCAAGTTCAAGACCAGCCTGGGATACATAATGAGCTCAAGGCCACTTACTCCCTTTTTACACTGATTTGTCTGATTTTGGTTTTGTTTTGGTTTTTTTGAGACGGAGCCTTGTTATACAGTTCAGGTTAGTCTTCAACACACAGCAGTCCTCCTGCCTCAGCTTCCCAGGTGCTGGGATTATAGGCATCTGCCACCACACCTAGTGTGATGTCTTGATAATTTGACCAGCCTGGGCTTTAATTTTCAATCCTGCCTCAGGCTTCCAGAGGTGAGATTATAGGCATAAATCATCATACCTGGCTTTACTTTTTATCTTGAGGAAGAATCTTACTAGATTGCTTAGGATGGCCTAAAATTTGGGATTATAGGCAGGTGGCTCCATGCTGGGCTCTGCAAGGTTAATAATCTTATGTTCATTTCATAAGTGAAATAGCCCCAGTAATGTTAGGTATTTTTCTCACTTGTTTTAGGATTCCTTTAAAGGATGTGGGAGCACCTGAATATAATCCCAGAGCCCTGGCGGTAGAACGGCAGCGGTTGAGCCGTGTAGCTCCGTGGGACTGCACGCACCCCCCACCTGCGCGGTCAAGATGCCCAAGAGGAAGGTCCGCTCGGCCCACGGCTGAAGGGGTGGCGAACGAGGAGGCCAAGAGCAGATCGGTGAGGTTGTCCACTAGACCTGTTCAGTTAAAGTGCAAACGAAGCCAAAAAAGGCAGCGGGAAAGGATAAATCTTCAGATAGAAAAGTGCAAGCAAAAGGAAAATGGGGACGGGACAGAGAGATGGCTCAGCGGTCTGAAGCGCCTATCTAGGAAAGTTTAGGCAGGGACCACGGCTCGATCCCGGCACCACGTGCTGCACCAGCCCTACCCCTAGGGCAGGCTGAGCTGCCATAACACTAAATGAGGGTTTTTTTGTTTTTTGTTTTTTTTAAAATATATTTATTTATTTATTTATTTATTTATTTATTTATTTTTGTCTTTTTGAGACAGGGTCTCACTATGCAGTTCAGACTGGCCTTGAGCTCACTTTTGTAGCCCAGGCTGGTCTTGAATAAGTGAGGTTTAAAAAAAAAAAAAAGGAAAAAGGGGAGCCAAGGGAAAACAGGCTGAAGTGGCTAATCAAGTAACCAAGGAAGATTTACCTGCAGAAAATGGAGAAACTAAAACTGAGGAGATTGCAACCTCTGAATAAGCAGAAGAGAAGGAAGCCAAGTCTGATTAAGCACACACCGTGTCTCATCAGTGCTCCCTGTCTACCTTCTTGTACAATCCAGAGGAATATTTTTATCAACTATTTTGTAAATTCAGGTTTTTTAGTAGCTCTAGAAAGAAGGGAATCCCACCTCATTGCATTAAGTGTAAATGATTTTTTTAAAGAGGTGAAATCATTCTCTGGTTGTTTATTTTTTGTTACAACCAGAAATAGAGGGGTGCTGAGTTATGGCAGGTTTTGGCTGTCTTGGGTGTCAGCTTAACATTCCATAGGTGGGGGTGGGTGTTAGTTTTATATCCTGCAATACAAAGCATACTAAATGGCAAATTGGAATTGTAGTCATGCATTTAATATGTCTTGGCTACTTCACTTATCTATTTAACTTGTTATTAATTTGTGTGGGGGGGGGACCAGGGTTCAAACTCATGACTTGCCAGGCAGGCACTTGTGCCACGGAACTATCTTGGATAGTTAAGTGACTTCTATTCCCATGTTTTTAGAATTGTTTAGAATTGTTTCCTAAGGAAAGCTTCTTCCTAATTGTTGCCCTGTCAGAATCCTGTGCACTGTATAACATCTTTGGTAGCGGTAGTCTGGTTTGCCTCATTTTGTTAATGTGCTGTGAAAGATTAAAAATTTGAGTATGTAGTGTGTGTGATACAAAATTGTAAATGGTGGGACATAAGCAACATTTGGTCAGCACTTGAAGATACTGGTACTTAATCCTCTTACAGAAAATTTGTCCCTAAATTTGAAGCTGGAAAGTCACTGGAATAACTGAAAAATGATACATGACTTTTATGGGTATGTGTGTTAAGAATTGTGTATAAAATATGCAATGTGTCAATTATTGGGAATGTACTACTAATGTGTTTTGAAACTATTATATTGCTATTTCTTATTAAAATAATAAAAAATAAAAAAGAATTGTGTACAAAGTGAATCATGTACTGATCCTCAACACAACCAATAAAATCACAAATATTGAAGACAAAAAAAAATGAATATAATCCCAGCATTCTGGGAGGCTGGGGCAGGAAGATCCCAAGTTTAAACCATGCCTGGGCAATCTAGTGAGATCTGTCTCAGAATTTTTTTTTTTTTTTTTTTTTTTTTTTTTTTTTTTTTTTTTTTTTTTTTTTTTTTTTTTTTTTTTTGGCTTTTTGAGACAGGGTCTCACTGTGCAGTTCAGGTTGGCTTTGAGCTCACTTTTGTAGCCCAGGCTGGTCTTGAACTCGCAGTGATCCTCCTGCCTCAGCCTCCCAAGTGCTGGGATTACAGGCGTGAGCCACCACACCCGGCTGTCTCAGAATTTTTTTTTTCCAATTCTTTTATTGTTTAAATTTAACAATGGTTATATTACATATTTTCATCATCGGATCAGTTTAGATTAATACATATAGGTATATAAGATTGATCAAACAACTAAACATTAACCTTTCTAAATCGACATTACTTTTTTTTTTTTTCTTTTCCCCCTTTTTTTCTTTGAAAGTTGACATATTGCATATTGTCCTCACAATCATTCTATAGAGTGCAGTGTGTGGGCATGACCCACCTCCCTATTAATGTTGCATAGAAAAAAGAAAGAAAGAAAGAAAAAAAAAACAGGAAAGAATATACTTCCCTTTGGACTAAGAGGAAGCAGATACATA
>PVJA010055292.1:0-11229 GCA_004027025.1 Myocastor coypus | reverse complement strand
AGCACAAGGCCAGCCTCAACTGCATAGCGAGACCCTGTCTCAAAAAGACAAAAAAAAAAAAAGAATTTAGCCAGGTGTGGTGGCGCACGCCTGTAATCCCAGCACTCAGGAGGCTGAGGCAGGAGGATAGGTGTGAGTTCGAGATCAGCCTGGGCTACAAAAGTGAGCTCAAGGCCAGCCTGAACTGCATAGTGAGACCCTGTCTCAAAAAAACAAAAAGACAAACCAAAGAGAACATTAATTCCCAGAGCACTATGGCATTTTTAAGGTTTAATCATTTGGTTTGTCCTTCCCTTACAGCTAAAAAATTTTCTCCATTTGTTTTCTAGCCATTTTCTTAGTGAAGAAGAAAACTTTTCTGATAGACTAGATTAAGAGTAAACCCACAGTAACTGAAGGCATAGTTTATTTTATTTGCTTTCCTTATATTTCAGGGAAGGCTCTACAAAGTGGTCAAGGTCTCACTACTAGATAGGACTCAGTGATCCGCCTGTTTACAGTCTCCCAAGAGCTGGGATTACAGGCACAGGACACCACACCCAATCTCAATTGCCATCTCAGAGTACCCCAGGGAGGCAGGGCTGGCACCGAAGGTATAGTTTAACACTAAATTTTAAAAGATTAATATCCACTCTTCTTCCCTCAGTCTTTGCACTTCTTTCACATTTTAAAAGATTAACATCCACTCTTCTTCCCTCAGTCTTTGCACTTCTTTCACATTAGGCAGAACCAATAAACCGAGTCAAAGTTCATCTTTTTTTTTTCTTAGTTTTCTATGGATAGTCTCATTCTCTTATACTATGTGTGTAGGCCATAAGAAGATTGAAGGACCATAATGAGTGTAATCTCTCTGCCTCATACAAACCCTTGCAGACTTTAGTAAGGGCTTATTGTAGGCGCTAGTAAGATAGCACTACAATTCCCATTCTGCTATTCTTTCATAATAGCTCTTTCCCGTGGCACAGAAAGGTAAAAAGACAGGATACAAGCATTTATATCCATGGGGATAATACATGTTTTAATAACAGCAGTCAAAAATCACAGTGCTATAGTCACAAAAAGATGAGTGAATTAAATTCTGATTTTCAAAAATTATCTCACTGAAATCTAAAATTTTTAAGATGAATAAAACCAAAACCACTCACCTCTATCTTCCATGAATTTGTACAACTGCTGAAGGAAGTTTTCCCTTTCTTCTGGAAATGGCTCTATTTCTTCCTAATTTTAATCACAAAAGAAAGATTAATTTCCTCAATTCAGAATTTTACTAATACAAGAAGGTTTCTTGCCAACATCAAAGACTAATACTCATTGAAATATTTCAAGGGTATGTTTTCAAAGAAAATTAGTTCTTCACATTAAGCTGTTGAACACCATTTAAATCTATACATTTTGTTATATAAAAAATGCTTTAAAATATCTCAAAAGTTAGAATTGTAAATGTAAATTATCATACAATTATTCCATCAACTTTTTACTATTATCAGAGATCTATTATTTAAATCAGGGTTACAGGCTGAAGAAGACCTACTCTCAAATAGGGCCAGGGTTTATCTGACATCAGACTCTATTAACACTTCTCAAAGAACTATACAAGTAGGAGTCCCATTAGCTATAACTACAAGAGTTTTTGATTATAGGCAGCCCCACTGTATAGTACTTCAAGCTATATGATCAGTAAGTGGGGAACGAACTTGATCTACAATACCTGAAGATTCAGACTTAGGGAAATCTTCAAGTAATAAAATAGTTCCCCGAATTATCAATTACAAGGGAAGGACTAGCTTCTTGCTGCTGTGGCCAAGGGCTGTGGCAGTAGGGAGCTGGTCCTGAGGCAACCTGCAAGGAGCAGGGTAGTAGGTAAGATTGAGGAACTCACCAATTCAATGACTTTCATTCATTCAATAAACATTTAAAAAGCACCTGTAAGTGTAGGTACTACACTAGGTGCCAAAACAAAAGAAAGAACAGGGAAGAAAGAAAAGCTATGGAGCCTGTCATAGAGAGCATGATTAGGAGTAACTGCAGAAAAAATGATTCAAAATATATAGATTTCAGTCACTCTGACTAAAATATATATATATAGTTCTAACAGAACATATTCAACTTACATTCTCAATAAACTTAAATAGGTTGTTTTTCAACTTGGAAAAAAAACATCCCTAATGCCACTGTTTTAATGAAATTTGTCCTATTTTTTAAAAAGTACAGTAAAACAAGGCAAATTTTAAAATAATTTAAAAACACGTTGATAATCTATTAAGTTGCTAGTTGATAGTTCAGAGAAATAAATTACAATCGTAAGTTTGCTTACACTAAGTCTATATTCCTCAATTTGTACAGCCCATATACACTGGGCTCTAGTAAGGTAATAAGATATAAATCTAGAGAGATCTACTGGAGACATAGTAAATGTTCCCAATGTACTAAATGACTTAACTTCTTCCTATTCCAAGGTGTAGTTTGTATCTAACTTTAGAAAATGCTGAAACTGAAGATCAGTTTGCTTTTATAAAGCAAAATTCAAGCCTAGCAACAAAAGGTTTGATATTATTTACTGATCTTGTATTACACCTTATGCACTGTGTAGACACTCTGAGTAGAAAACATACTCTTTCACAGAAACTACAGATGAGTGCAGGAGAAAAAACAAATGCAGACAATAAATCTAAATAAATATATGCATTACATATATATGTGTAATGCATGTATACAAACATGCAAAAACATGACAAAAATATACACAACATAGCAATCAACACTCCTGAGGTAGGAGAGCAAATAGTACACAGGTTTCCATTCAACACAGATAGCTGAAAGAGGAATGGTGAAGGCAAAAGGTGCTGGCAACAGGCAGGTATATAATTTGACATTACTACAATATGAATGTCAAAGGGGAAAGATGGACCAAAAGAAGTGATGGGGAAAATAAAGGCAAGGAACAGAACAGAAATAAGGCTCTACACTGAAGTTTCACTGTTTGTTGGTCCATTTTTTTGGTTTTGTTGTTGTCTATTTGTTTTTTGAGACAGTCTCTCACTATGTAGCTCAGGCTAGCCTTGAATTTATAGCTACCCTACTACTTCAGCCTCCCAAGTGCTGGGAATACAGGCATGCACCATCAACCTTTTCTTCCAGCTTGAATTCTCCAAAGACAAAAAGCCACTTAATCGAAAAAAATATAAAAAATAAAAAACAACCAAGGTATGATGGCACACACTTGTAATCTCAGCACTCAGGAATCTGAGGCAGAAGGATTACCGCAAATTGAAGTCCAGTTTGGGATACATTGTGAGTTCAGAGCTAGCCTGAACTACATAATGAGATGCTCTCTTTAAAAAACAAACAAAACAAAAATCACTCAACTCAGGTTTACAAAGGGACTGATTGTTCATTTTAAACTTTTGTTTTTTCCATTTTCTTCTTGACAAGACCTAGTCCTGAATCCAGGCTTTGAATGAAACTACACCCCCAACCTATTTTTCATTTTGTTTTGATTTTGAGCCAGGCTCTTATGAACTCACTAAGATGCTCAATCTGTGCTTGAACTTGAGATTCTCCTGCCTCGACCTCCGAGACATCTGGCATTTTAGAGATACATCGACACATGACTTTCCCATTTTCATAGAAAGTCAGGGGAAAAAACTTAAAAGTATTTATATTACCCACTATCATATATCATATATCAATATATTCTAACACATTACTTCCTAAACAATCCTGTTTCATTAATATTTTTCTACATTAAAATGGTAAAATTTTGCTACCTACCAAAACTATTACATGTTGCTGGGAAATTATATAATTTTATAAATGTATTGAATAGAATTCGCTTCAAGGTCAAAAATTATAGCCATCATTATCTTGTTCAGTAACTTTTAAGAATCCATTCTGCAAACCATTAAAGACTGTCTTTAGCTGCCAGACCTAAACACCAGTTAACAAAATCCAAAGCTTTAGCTCCTTCATTCACATAATTTCATAAATGGTAATCATTTGTATTAGAATTACTTCAGAATCTCTGAATCAAAGAGATATTAATCTTTATTTCTGATGTTTTTCTTTTAATACTACATGAAAGCTACATTTTACACTTTTCAAGATATTTCAATGAATATGTAGATGTATGTATGTCATGAGGTGACAGCTGCCATATGCAGATGGTAAAAAATGTGTTCAAGTACTAAGAAGTAGACAAATCCTTAATAATGTGATAAGCCAAAAACACAAATATTAATAAGTATTCTTGAATTAACAGGATAACTAAAACTAGTATTTTTAATTTTACAAGATTTTTCTATTTTAAGACAAAGTAAACAACTTATTATGATGAATATCTTAAATATATTTTTTAAATATTTCTAATACTAGAAATATTTATGACTACTGACTTCATGAAATGCCCTAAATAGTTATTTAAAATTATAACAGCTATCAACTGTTTTTATTTACCTCTTCTTCGCTGCTATTATCCTCCTTTTCTTTTTCATCATCTTCTTCTTCCTCTTCTTCCTCTGCCTCACTGCTAGAGCTATCTTCTTTCAACTCAGTCTTCCAATTAGCAGGAATAGTTCTATTTTTGTGAAACTCAAGTGCCTGATCAAAGGCTGGAAAGAGACCAGACAGTATGTGAACTAGACAAATTAAGGCAACTGAATTGTCTAAAACTATTAAAAATCCAGGCAAAGTGGCACACGCCTGTTATTCCAGCTCTAGGAAAACTGAGGCAGGAAGATTGCTACAAGTTAGAGGTCAAACTGAACTACGTATCAATAAGACACTACCTCAAAAATAACGAAATAAATAACATTAGATTAAAAACTTACCAAAGAAGATAAACTACTGTCTACTACTAATGCCATTCATTGTTTGCTATACTACATATATTATGCTCTTTGTGAAATAATTCATTTAGTACTATCAACTCTATGCATTGAGTATCCATTTTACAAATGGCAACAAGACAACTTCTGGAATAAGTACAAGAGTAAAGGAGCAATTTACTTCTTTTACACAGAAATTAAGCATGTCTACTAGGTAAATGATCAATATTTTATCCAACAATTGTTAAACATTATTACATATCAGGCAAACAGCCACTGTAATGAACATGTAACACTAAGAAGTGTTCAGAAATATTTTCTTATATTAAACTACACTAACAATATCAACTAAAATTAGCTACACATAATTGTTTTCTTTTCAAAACACATGAAAATGAGTTACAAACTAAATCCTATTTTGTGGTAGTATACATAATTAGATTTAACAGTAAGGGAAAATAATTTATCAAGCCAAAAACAAAGTAACAAATGCATTACAGTATATTCCTCAGTAAAATATTATGACTATGTATACAACACACATCTCTATGGCCAGGAATGTAATCATTAGAGATGACAGATCAAAACTACTCTGATTCTGTTTTCTTTTTCTGTCACTGGGAATTGAACTCAATACTTTGTGTTTGGAAGGCAGGCACAACACAATGGAGCTGTATCCCTTGCCCTCCTTTTGCTATCAATTTCTAATACTAATGTTTTTATTTCATAGGTAAAAGCTAAACTATCATAATATCATAATTTTTTTTTTTTTTTTTTTTTTGAGACAGGGTCTTGGTATGCAGTTGAGGCTGGCCTTGAGTTCACTTTTGTAGCTCAGGCTGGTCTCGAACTTGCACCAATCCTCCTGCCTCAGCCTCCCGGGTGCTGGGATTACAGGCATGAGCCACCACGCCCGGCTAATATCATAATTATTAATGGTACACATTTTCCTACCTTCCAGATTTCTGTCTCTAATTATAAGAAAGAAAGGAAGGAAAGAAAGAAAGGAAGGAAGGAAAGGGGGGGGGGGAGAAAGAGGGAGCCAGCCCTATATGATAAAAGACACATGGATTTCAAAAGTAAAAGAACTACAATGTAATTTTAAGGATTTTTCTAAAGACTTTGCTAGTAAACTAATAAAATAAAAACATTGTATGAACAAATGAAATTTTTTTTTAAAAAAAACTTTAGTTTTTTAATTATAACTTACTCCAAGATTACCCTTACCTTGTTTTAATATAGCATCAGGTTTTGGTGCAATGTCACTAGTAATTTCATGGACATCTTTTCTTGGAACAGAGGTGCTATAATATTTAGTAAGAAAAACCATGAGAAATTAAGAGTCTTACAAACATGGAAATACTGATTATATAATGACAGTGATGGTACTAAGGGTTGCAAATTCTAAATAATGCTAGGTAGGCTGTGAACATATGTGACTTTATGCTAAATAAGAAGGTTAAGATTACAGATTAAATGAATTCAGTAAAAAAGAAATTAATAAAAATATGCCATTATCATTGGATAATCACCTACTTATTGAGTTTACAACTGGAAGAAAATTTGCCAGCTTGTATGTTAATAACTATAAAAACTAGATTTCTAGGATCATAAGCAAATTTTTAAGAATTAAATCCTTATATGGAATTTCCTGCCTATGAGAAAGATTAAAAGAAAACAACTCAAATAGGTTCTCTCCCACTGTTTTACAAATGTAAAACTACTAAACCATCAACTAGGTATAGTGGCACATGCCTATAATCCTAGCACTCTAGAGGCTGAGTGAGACAGGAAGATAGATCATCTATATGAGTTAAGAGGCCAACCTGAGCTCCACAGCAAATTCAAGGCCAGCCTAAATAGCATGGCAACACCTTGTCTTAAAAACAACAAAACTATTAAAACCTAATTTGGTTTCTATTCCATTTGGCTTATATTCACTGATTCCTAAAAGTCTGAAAACTATTCGAAATGCATTTTTTTCAGACTGACATTTTTAAATTAAATTACAAGTACAGAGAAAAGTAAGGTTGTATAATAAACTCCAAAATCTATCACCTAACTAAAAACATTATAAATTCAGAGTCACTGTTTCAGTTGCTACCTACTACTTCCATCTCATGCCTGGATTATTCTGAAGTACTCTAGATTTCATAAAATTTCATTTATGCTATTTCATTATGGAATTTTTCTTTAAATAAAAATGTATTGTTAGCTGGGCGTGGTGGCGCACACCTGTAATCCCAGCACTTGGGAGGCTGAGAATCGGTGCGAGTTCGAGACCAGACTGAGCTACAAAAGTGAGCTCAAGGCCAGCCTGAACTGCATAGCGAGACCCTGTCTCAAAAAGACAAAAAAAAAAGTAGTTAACATATATCTAAAAATAAGTATCTGACCATTTATTTCAGTTTTACTCAAAATTGACAAATGAAATTGTATATTGAAAGTGTACAATGTGATTTAATATACACATGCTATAAAGTGATAATCATAACAAAGTTAATTAATACATGCAGCACCTCACAGTTAACTATTTTAGGGATACAGGTGAGACTCAGATTAGGTACTCAGTAAGTATCAAATATGTAACATGGTATTAGAAACTACAGCTATCATGCTATACATTAAGCCTTACAGCTTGCACATCTCACAAAAGAGTTTGTATGTTTTAACATTTCCTGACTTGCCACATTCCTTGATAATTTTTTTTTAATATCATCAAACCAGCATTCAAAGTTAATGTACAAATTCCTTTAATTGCCTCAATTTTGTTAAAGTTACTTTCATAGGTTATTTCTTTTTCTGAAACAAGAGTCTCTATAGTCTCACTCTATAGTTCAGGCTAGGCTTAAACTAATAATGGAAGGAGATTAATTAGGAACTGAACTCACAACCTTACACTTACTAAAGAAGTGTTCCACCACTGAGATAAATCAAATCCTCAGCCACAGGCTGATTTTACAAATCATTTTAAAGAACTACAAAATCTACACACCAACCTTAACATATTATGCTCTATTCAAGTACTCATACCTGATAAGAATCAACAAAAACTGGTTTCTCCAATCATATAATTTTTTAAAAACCTAAGAAGTTTGAACTTAGTGCTGAAATTATAGAGTAGTTTTTCAAGCTAAATGAACAATACTTACAATTTGCCATCTTTAAAAGATCGAACAAGAATGTTGTCTTTTTTCACAGCAATCTCATCACTACAATCCGGACAAACCACCTTTAAAAAAAAGTGTCAAATTATTATAATTGAGGGAACATTATTATAATTAAGCAGCTAATATTTAAATTCTTTTTAAAAATAGTTAAAGCTTAAAGCTTAAAAACCAGTTTTAGTTTGCAGGTAAATAGGCATGGTTACACATGTGGGAGCACACAGAAGGAAATTTAATACTGATATGATACATCCTCCTGGAGCTCTGGATAATCCAGAGTCATTTTTGGTCAAAGGCAAGGTTCAAAACCACAAGTATAGTCATGACTTGCATCAAGTTCTACAGAGAGAAAGAAAATAAGTAGAGTTGTATCATGGCTAAGAGGAGGTCCAGCATCAGAGTCCTTTAGGCCATGTTCATTTTTAGGATAAACTCAATTTTTTACAGTAACAGTGTAAAGTAAGAGTATGCCACAGAGGGCCAGTGAAATGGCTCATCGGTCTAAAGAGCCTGCTTAGGCAAGCTTAGCACAGGGACCTTGGTTTTTGTTTTTTTTTTTTGTGGGACCAGGCTTCAAACTCACGACCTTGCACTTGCCCAGCAGGCCCTTGTGCCTCGGAGCTATCTCCCCAGCCTCCAGGGACCTTGGTTTGAACCCCGGCACCACATGCTGTGCCAGCCTCACCCTCCAGGTCAGGCTGAGCTGGCCATAATATTAAAAAAAGAAAAAGAGTATGCCATAACACATTTGCCTATTAAGAAATAGAAACTCAAGAATTAGAAGATTTTGCTACTGCAGTCACCTGGGTAAGAGAGAGATGGTGGCTTGGATTTAAAATGTTCACAATGATAAATGAATGGCAATTAGAGACAACTGGGGAAATTTAAAGATGATACAGAAGACAACATTCAGTTTTCTGTTTTGTGCAAAAGTTATTCACATGAAGAAAAACAACAAGAAACACTAAGTTTTGGGCATGATGAACAAGACAATAAAAGAAGCTGGAACTTGTAATTTGAGGCGGCTACACAATATCTAAATAACAATACTGAACAGACAAGTTTGGAGCTCAAAAATGAGTCACAAGTCATTTAGTGATCTAAGCTCTGACAATAAAGTATATAAAGTATGTACAATGAAAATGATGATAAACAGGTACCACTTGGTGTTTTCCATTTTGTTTCCCTCTTTCCTCCTTCCCTCTTTCCTTCCTTCCCACCTTCTTTTCTTCCATTTCTTCCTTCCTTCCTTCCTTCCAGAAAAGTGCTTGTGACATTGTGCCATATCACCAGCCCCATTGATATCACTTGAGACAACAAAAAAGAGACAGCTTCTACTCCAAATGTGGATACTAAGATAAAAATGTGGGTTCTAAATATCAAGTTCCTAAAAACTTTGGGCAGATGAGCCAAAATCACCAATTTTTCTCTAATGAGCCACAGGTTTTACAAAGTGCATATATGGTAGTTTTGGCCACAGACAGTGGTAAAAAATAGATTCATTCTTAAAATTATGTCACATGAACCATTTCTGTATCTTATGTTCATTTATGTAAGTTATTTATAACTGCCAAAGGCATTTCACTGTACTATCTATGCAACTGAGACTAAAAAAGAGAGACCAAGATGCTAAAACAAACATGGAGTCATATATACTGTCAAATTATGACAATAAAATTTGGTTAGAAGATAACTTGATGGAAGAAAACTGAAAAGACCACATGAGCAACAGAAGCTAAGATGTCTTCCTCTTAAAAATGCAGTAAATATATTTTTTCAGTCTTTTTTTTTTTTTAAAGAATTTTTTTGTTTTTTTATTTTTATTTTTTCTTGTTTCAGAACCTTTGTTTATTCACTTATTTCTTATGGCCGGCTCAGCCCACCCCGAGGGCAGGGCTGGCGCTGCATGTGGTACCGGGGATCGAACCGCAGTCCCTGAAGCCGCCCAAGCTTTCCCAAGCAGGCGCTTTAGACCATTGAGCCATCCCGCCAGGCCCTTTTTCAGTCTTATTAGGATTAAATAACACTACTGCTAACTGAGGAAACTGTACACTAGTATTTAAAAACATGATTTCAAATAAAATTTTTACAAAGGATAGTGTTTTAAGAACAAAGAAATGAAGATATACACTGACAAAACTTTTCATCTTAGTCTTTGAAAATATAGCAAGTTATCTCTAAATGAGACAAGGTGATAATACACCATATAAAACAGTACAGTTCTTATACATAATGAGTATCCATAAATGATGGATAGATGAATAGAGATACAGAAGTATCACAAGATATTTACATTTGTGTTTATTAAAAAGTAATTGCAAGTTGGGCGTGGTGGCGCATGCCTGTAATCCCAGCACTTGGGAGGCTGAGGCAGGAGGATTGGTGAGAGTTCAAGACCAGCCTGGGCTACAAAACTGAGCTCAAGGCCAGCCTGAACTGTACACCAAGACCCTGTCTCAAAAAAAAAGTAATTGCAGCTTGTCTTCAGTGCACATCTTTGCAGCACTCTCAGGTCACCAACACTGAGATAGCTGATAATCTTGTAAAGGAACTTTCAAAATACAATACCAAGTTCCTCATCTCCCCAGGAGCTGGAAGTGATCAAAGCTCGAGTTACAGAGATGGAAGAAGAAGCTAAAAAGCTAAAGGAGCTGCAGAACGAAATAGAGAAGTTGATGAATATGAGTCCTCCTCTGGACAATGCTGACCCAGAGATCATGTCTACTGAAGAGAAAATGAAGGCCGATGTCCATTCCATCTATGTTGGCAATGTGGACTATGGTGCAACAGCAGAAGAGCTAGAAGCTCATTTTCATGGCTGTTTTTCAGTTAACCATGTCATCAAACTCTGTGACAACTTTAGTGGTCATCCCAAAGATTTTACATACACAGAATTCTCAAAGAAAGAATTAGTGAGGACTTCCTTGGCCTTAAGTGAGTACCAATTTAGAGGGAGAAAAATCAAGGTGATCCCAAAACAGACTAACAGACCATGCATCAGCACAACAGACCAAGGTTTCCCACGTGCCCGAGACCATGCCTGGACCACCAACTACAACAGTTCTTGCTCTCGATTCTACAGTGGTTTTAACAGCAGGCCCCAGGGTCATTTCTACAGGGGCCAGGCTAGAGTGACATCATGGTATTCCCCTTATGAGAAAAAGTATGTATTACGAGGAAAAAGAAGGAAAAAGAAGGAAAGAAGAGGAAAAAAGAAGAGAGAGAGAGAGAGAGAGAGA
>PVJA010055291.1:0-11201 GCA_004027025.1 Myocastor coypus | reverse complement strand
AGCCTGATTGGAATAAAAAGAGTGACAGAGAGACTCAAGCTGTTGCTCTCTGCTCCCTTGGTTGGTTGTCTGTGTCACCATATTGTTGCTGTTCTGCTGCCATGAACTGGATGCTCTCTGCCCTGTTCCACTCAGCCTTGGGCCAGCCGAATATGGACTGAAACCTCCAGGAACTGTGAGCTAAATAAGCCTTTCCTTCCTTCAAAAACAAAAATTATCCCATGTGTACTATCTGACCATGTGTGATGAAAATGGAAATTGTCAACAAAAGAAACAGCAAAAAAAAATCTATGAACACATGGAAACTAAATAATACCCTCCTGAACAATCAGTGGATCATGGAAGAAATTAAAGAAGAAATTAAACAATATTTGCAATCAAATGAAAATGCAGATACAACTTACTGGAACCTATGGGATGCAAGGAAAGTTGTGTTAAGAGGGAAAATTATAGTGATAAATTCTCACATCAGGAAAGCACAATGAGCCCAAATAAACAATTTTATCCTGCACCTCAAAGGCAGAAAATTATGGGGCCCAGCATGGTTGGCTCAGTGGTCTAAAGTGCCTGCTTAGGAAGGCTTGGGGGGCTTCAGGGACCGCGGTTCGATCCCCGGCACCACATGCTGCGCCAGTCCTCCCCTCAGGGCAGGCTGAGCCGGCCATAAAAATAAATAAATAAACAAAAGTTCTGAAACAAGAAAAAAATAATAAAATAAAATTAAAAAAAGAAAATTATAAAGATTAGAGCAGAAATAAATACAATGGAGACAACACCCCACCAAAAACAACAACAACAACAACAAAAAACAAGCAAGCAAGCAAACAAGCAAACAAACAAAAAAAAATGCAAAGAACAAATGAGTCAAAGAGTTGGTTCTTTATAAGAATAAATAAAATAAATCAGGGATAAATCCCTAGCAAACCCTTTAAAAAAGGAAAGAAAAATTCAAATTTATACAATAAGGAATGAAGAGGATAAAGTCACTAAGGACCCTATAGAAATTCAGAAGATTATCAGCATTTACATCCAAAGTCTACCAAAGCTGAATCATAAATAAAAATTTGCAATAACCCAGTATCAGTCTGTGAAATTAAAAATGTAACAAAAACCTACCAACAAATAAAAGCCCAGGTCCTTATGGATTCACCACTGAATTCTATAAGAAATTTATAGAGGACTTAATGCTAACTCTACTCTATGAAGTTGAAAGGGAAGCAGTTCTCCTAAACTCATTCACAGAGGCAAGTATACTCTGTTACCAAAACCAAAGAAAGACCCAGTTGAAAAAGATAGCTACAGGCCGGTCTCCCTAATCAATATATATTCAAAAATCCTCAATAAACTACTAGCAAACAGAATGAAGCAAGTCATCGAGAAGATCATACATCATGACCAAGTGGGATTCACCCCAGGAATGCAGGAAAGGTTTAATATAAACACATCCATAAATTTTATCAACAGAGCTAAAGACAAAAACCACATGATCACGTCAATAGATGCAGAAAAAGCTTTTGACAAAGTCCAACACTCATTCATGATCAAAACCCTATGGAAATCAGGATAAATGGTTTTTACCTCAACCTGATAAAAGCCATCTATGATAACACCATACTAAATGGACAAAACTTGAAATCCTTCACTTTAAAATCTGGACCAAGACAAAGAAGTTTACTGTCACCACTCCTGTTCAATGTGATTCTGGAAACATCAGCCAGAGCAATTAGACAAGAGGAAGAAATAAAAGGAATGATTATTGGAAAGGAAGAAGTGAAATTATCATTATTTGTAGATGATGTGGTACTGTACATAGAATACCCCAAAACTCCACTAAGATACTTCTAGGTTTAATAACCAAATTCAGTAGCATGAAGAGGGAAATTATAGAAACCATGCCTTTCACAATAACATCTCCAAAAATGATATACTTAGTAATCAGTTTCATAAAGGAAATAAAAGATTTGTACAGTGAAAATTATAATACTCTAAAAGAAGAGATCAAAAAGAATTTAAAAAAATGGAAAGATATTCCCTGCTTTTGGATAGGAAGAACCAATGTTATGAAAATGGCCATACTCCTAAAATTGTTATACAGATTCAATGCAATCCCAATTAAAATACTATTAGTCTACCTCACAGATTTAGAAAAAAAATTCCTTTTTTTTTTTTTTTTTTTTTAGAAAACACATTTCTAAAATTCATCTGGAACCAAAAGAGACATAGAATAGCAAAAGCAATCCTGGGTAACAAAGGAAAGGCAGGGGACATCAAAATCCTATTCTTGAAATTATACTACAAATCTTCTGTGATAAAAATCAGCATGGTACTGGCAAAGAAACAGACTTGAGGATCAATGGAACAGATTAGAAGATGCAGACAGAACTATAAGCACACTCAGTCACCTGATCTTTCACGAAGGGGTCAGACATGTTCGCTGGAAGAAAGAGAGCCTCTTTAATAAATGGTGCTGGAAATACTGGCTTTCCGTGCACTGAAGGCTACAAATTGACCTGTGCTTATTTCCATGCATGAAGCTACAGTTAATGTAGATCAAAGATTGATCTATTAAAACCGAAACACTAAATCTACTGGAAGCTGGACGTGGTGGTGCACATCTGTAATCCCAGCACTTGCGAGGCTGAGGTAGGAGGATGGATGTGAGTTTGAGACCAGCCTGGGCTACAAAAGTGAACTGAAGGCCTGTCTAAACTGCACAGTGGACACTGCTTCAAAAAATAAATATACTGGAGAAGAAAGTAAGTAAAAATCTTGACAATATGGGGCAGGCAGAGAGTTCATGAACAAAAACTAAACTGCACAGGAAGTACTTCAAAGAATCAACAATTGGGATCTCATCTTTTTGAAAATGTTCTGCACATTAAAAGAAATCACCAGAAGAGTAAACAGAAACATATTGGGAAAAAATTATAGTGGGCTGTCCTTCAGACTAAGGACTCCTATCTAGAACATACAAAGAATTAAAAGAATACCTCCAAAATTCAAAGATGCGATCCAAAAATGGGCATCTAAGATGAATATATACCTCACAAATCAAGAGATACAAATGGCAAGTAAATATATGAAAAATATTCAACATCATTAGTCATTCAAAATGTGCAAATTAAAACAACGCTGAGATGCTATCTCACCCCAGAAAGAATAGCTGTCATCAGGAAGTCAACCAGTAGCAAATGCTGTAGTGGCTGTGGGGAAAAAGGAATCCTTCTCCACTGCTGGTGCGAGTGCAGGCTGGTACAAATAATGGAAATTAGTATGGAGATTCCTGAAAAGCTAGGAGCAGAGGTCTCATTTAAGCCAGGTATTCTCCTCCTGGGAGCTTTTCCAAAAGAACTGACATCACCATAACATAGTGTTATATGTGAACCCTGTTTATAGTAGTGCAATTAGTCATAGCTAAGTCTTGGAAACAACCCAAATGCCCCTCCACTGAGGAATAGATAGAAAGATATGATATTGTTACACAATGGAGTATTACTTAGGTATAAAAAAAAAGAAATTCAAGGCTTTTATAGATAATAGATACAACTAGAAACTGTGTTGGTAAGTGATACAAATCAGACCCAGATATGCAAACATCATATGGTCTAACTAGTGTGAGAACCTGACAGAGTAAATAAAATTAGAAAGGTACAATAGAATCTGTGAAAGGGAAAGAATTTGTTTAATGGGGAAGAAAAACTGGAATGAGAGAAAGGTCAAAGAAATAAGGAAAAGATATCTTTAGGTATATATGCAGAATAGTTTGGATAATTATACTGACAGCTTGTGCTGGTCTTTTGTATACAGCATATTGTTGGATTTTTCTTCCTTATCCACTCTGACAGTCTATTTCTTTCAACTGGAGAATTGAGCCCATTTACACTGATGGTTATAGTTGAAATGTATTGACTTATGATTTACATGTCTTTTACTTACTACTGTTTACTCCTTCTTCTCCTGTTTAATTGGTTGCCCTATTTGGTGTGTTCTTTCTGGTCTCATTTGTAGAGATCATGTCATTTTGGTCTCCCTCTAAAATATTAAGGAGTCTGTGTAGGTTTGGCTTTGACATCATGAAATTTTTTAGTTGTTCCTTGTCATGGAAGTATCTCACTTCTCCCTGATACTTGAAAGAGAGTTTTGTGGTATATAGCAGTCTGGGCTGGAATTTGTTGTCATGGAGGGCTTGAAGCACTCTGCTCCATGATCTCCTTGCCTTCATGGTTTGTGAAGAGAAATCTGCCATTATTCTCATGGGTTTTCCTTTAAATGTGATCTGTTTCTTTTCCCTAGCATCTTTTATTATATTCTTCTTCTGCTGGATTTCTGGGATCTTGACTGTTACATGTCTGAGTGTGTGTTTAGTCAGGTTAATGTTATTTGGAGTTCTGTATGCTTCAGTTACCTGAATGTCCAATTGTTTTCTCATATTTCAGAAGTTTTCTGCTATTACTTCTGCCCATATTCTTTTTATGTCATTTGTATTGACTCCTTCCTTCTTGTTGATTCTTATTAATCTCACGTTGTTAATTTTTGCATCATCTTGCAGATATTGAATTACTTTTTCCTGCATTCTGGTTGTTTTTAAGAGATCTTTTCTTACCTTTTCACTAGCTGCGACTGTGTCTTTGAGATCTGAAATTCTATCTTCACTTTCATTCATATGGTGTTGCCAGCATGTGATTGAGATTTTATTTTCCTGTATATCTCTTTGAACCTGTTTCATGTGATCTATTTCTTTCCTATATTGCTCATTCAAGGATTCCATCAGTTTTCTAATCTCCTCTAATTTTTTTTTATCAATGTCTTCTTTAGAGGCATTTATTAAGTCTTTTATTATAGTTATGCTTTTTTTTCTACTTCAGAAGTTATTTCTGCTCTCATTTCCTCACTAGCTTTCTGTAGTTGTTCTTTTACTTCAGACACTATTAATTTAGAGATGACTTTTTTTTACTTCTGAGGTTATGTCTGATCTGATTCCCTCTATATTTTTCTGCAGTTGCTTTTTTTACTTCAGGCTCTAATGACTCAAAGATTTATTTCTTAACTTCAGAGGGTATCTCCAATCCGAGTTCCTCTATACGTTTATGCATTTGTTTGTGTACTTCAGATGCTACTAATTTAGAGATTTTGGCTGCACGATTCCCATTTTCTTGTATGGTAGTGTCTCTTGTATTTGTTTCAGATGGGCTCGGGACCTGAGATTGCATTTTGCTCCTTGTCTGTATCATTCTGTATAGCAGTGACCTTTGGTGTAGAACTGCATGCCTGCAGGTTGGTCCATCAGTCAGGGCTGCTCAAGTCGCACTGGGCCTGGCTGCAGGGTCAGCTGAGCTTCTGGCAGGCTGTGTGAGGGGGTCTCACTTGCATGGCAGACCTGCCTGCTGGATAGGCTGTGCTTCCAGTGGGCCTGGGGAGGTCTCCTTCTGCTGGTCTTTTGAAAGGAGCAGTTAATATAAATTTTTGCTGTTTTGTTTTTTTCTTTAAAACAATTTTACACATTTGTATCTGGCAGCTTGGGTAACTAGTTTGAAGATAACATCATGTAATACAATAAACCGTCACTGAGTTTCTGTTACTTTGTGTAGTGATATTCTGTATAATTTATAATACTACCTTTTTTTACCATTTTATAGTCTTAAAAAAACTCTGTAAGGAAGGGTGAATGCTTTTTATGGTTTGAAGACAGAAGAAATTTGATTAACAATGAAATAAAATGCTTTAAAATAATGTACATTGGGCCAGGGAGATAGCTTAGTGGCATAACCTGGCAAGTGCAAGGTTCTGAGTTTGATCCCCATTACCAAAAAAAGATAAAAAATAAATAAAAATAAAAGCATACATTTTACGATATGAAAATTAAAACATTTTGTAATAAATTCTTTTTTGTTAGTTACTAGTTCATGTTTATAGCACATAATTGCGGTTCTCGTGGGGGGTTGGTACATGAGGCAACAAATTTTAATTCTTTTTTTTCATCGTCTTTCCCTTTTCTCTCCCCTCTTCTCTTCATCTCTTGGAGCCATTCATGTTTCTCCTTTGCAAATAACCAGCTCACCCTCCTCTGTGGTCTTTTATTTTACTCCTTATTTATAAAGAAAATGAAAAGTTATCCTTAGAGAAGATATTGGTACAAGCACAGGAAGCTAAAGCAACAACAGATTAAGAGCTGTCCAAAACCTGTAAAAAAACACAGAGCAAGAGGAAAATGGACATCAGCAGAATTTTACTGAGGCGCTAACACCTACCACTGATGGAAATATGAAGAGGCATTTGACCTCAGTGAGATAGATATGCAAGTTAGGTAACATTTTATGCTATCCACTTTTCACAAAAAATTTGAAAATACTGCCTGTTAGCTTTTAGAGCAAGAGGATCTTTTATGCATTTCTTGTAGGAATGTAAATTGGCACAATTACTTTGGAACCAATTTTAGTATTATACTTTTTTCAAGTTCCAAAGTTCTACATATGTATAGGTATATTTCTGGGCTTATGATATCTTTTGATGTTGGTAAGTAGAATTGGAATTTATCTTCTAAAGGTGACACTTGCTGAGCTGTTATCTTTGAACTGAAATATTTGAATAGTAAATTAAAAAATCAGGAATCAGTGAGAATGAGCAAACATACCCTGCTTCTTTGGAATCCCATAGGCTAGAAAGAATGCGGTGCTTTGTTTGGCTTCTGTGAGAAACAGAGTTTGCAGAAGTGGTGTGATACAGTGCAGTGTATGGGATTTGCTGCCCACAGCACTGCCCACGATGATTTATAGAATAATTTCAAGTATGGGATTGTGATGCCTCCTGGTTTTCCTTTGTTATCCTTTTAGAAGTTTATTAGCTTAATGCATTTTCTTTCAGAATAAATTCTAGAGCTATATAGCAAACAGTGATACTGTTTCATTTTGGTGTTTTAAGAAAAGACAACGTGTTTGTCAGTCACTTTTAGAAGTATAGAGGTTACTGGGTTGAAATTTACTTTAAGTATAAATACAGAGTGCCGATGTCTTAATCTCAGGATGTAGATTTTTATCTTTAGCTATTAAAAGTTTTAAAATAGAATTAGACTTTTTTTCCTCACTGGCTGGCTGAGCAGCTGTTGCCATCACGAATGATGCAGCAACCATCTGAACCCAGAAGTTCATGACCAACTGACGTCTTCAAAGGAAACAAGAGTCACTGATGTCCTTCACCCTGGAAAAGCAGCAGTACCTAAGACAGAAATTTGGGAAAAACTCACCAAAATGTATAAGACCACATCAGATGTCTTTTTTTTTTTTTTTCCTGTCTTTTTTTTTTTTTGAGACAGGGTCTTACTATGCCGTTCTGGCTGGCCTTGAGCTCACTTCTGTAGCCCAGGCTGGTCTTGAACTCACACTGATCCTCCTGCCTCAGCCTCCCGAGTGCTGGGATTACAGGTGTGCACCACCACGCCCGGCTAGATGTCATTTTTTAATTAATTGATTTTAATAAGAAATATCAACATGATAGTTTGACAACACATCAGTAGTACATTCGCAACAATTGACACACTGCATATTGTCCTCACAATAGTAATACAGAGCACAGGGTGTGGGCATGACACACCTTCCAATTGATATTGGTAAGGAAAGAAAACAGAAAAAAAATTCTTCTCTTTGAACTAAGAGGAAACAGATGCGCATACAGCACAATGTTCCACAATTGCAGTGGGCCACTGGTGAAACTGACAACTTTGGAGGCTGTGGATCCAGTCCTCTTACAGCTCATCACACCAGTCTAGCTCTGCATTTCATGCCTCGCAATTAAGCTTTTCCACTGGGTGATCAAGGGCAAGTTAAAGCAAGACCTGTATAACAAAACATTCATCTTTTGTATCTTCCAAGGTCAAATCCCCTCAGGATTAATGGAACCATGTACAGTGCTTTGTAGAACTGTTGTCAGTGTCAGCCTTTGGGACAAGTCAC
Source organism: Myocastor coypus (assembly GCA_004027025.1). NCBI lineage: Eukaryota > Metazoa > Chordata > Mammalia > Rodentia > Myocastoridae > Myocastor > Myocastor coypus. Next base: position 3,255 of record PVJA010055291.1, on the reverse strand, counting down.
GGCCATTGCTTGACCAGTTTGCTTTCTTTGAATGCCTAAGAGAATGTTTTTCTCTGGATGGCTCTCCATAGACACACTGTAGTTCATTTATCCCTTTCCTCTGAGGTCCCATAATCTCCTTGACCAGAAAATTTGGCGTTTGGGTTCCGAACCCATTTGGGTGGTGGCAAGGCGATCATTATTTATTGGCATGATTTATGATTCCCTGGATTATGTGATGAAAAACGAGCCCAAACATAGACTTGTAAGACACAGCCTGTAGGAGAAGAAGAAGACCTCATGAAAGCGGCAGAAGGAACACAGGAGCAGAATGGAGAGAGAGTCCGGGGCACCACAAAGGCCGGCGCTGGTGCTGGCAAAAAGCCGAAGGAGTAGGGGATTCTGCAGCGCCTGTCTGCAGTGACTAAGAGTATTTTCACGGAGGGCTTAATAAACTGTAAAACCTTAAAAAGAAAAGAATTAGAGATTTGAATTACAATTAAAAATGCATTTGCTTATTTTTATCAATGTTGTGATGAAAATAAAAATAAGACACGCTGGACACAGTGGTGCATGCCTGAATCCCAGCTCTTGGGAGGCTGAGGCAGGAGGCTGAGGCATTATCATGAGTTTAATGCCAGCCTGGGCTACATAAGTGAGTTCAAGACCAGCCTGTACTAGATAGTGAGATGCTGCCAAAAAATAAAATAAAATAAAAAGACATAAAATGGGAGAAAATGAGTGGGATATCAAATAAGTCTTGGTCAGCATTTGTTCTTTTTTTTTTTTAATTTTATTTCTGGTTTCAGAACTTTTATTTTTTTGTGGCCGGCTCAGCCTGCCCTGAGGGTAGGGCTGGCGCAGCATGTGGTGCCGGGGATGGAACCGCGGTCCCTGCAGCCGCCCAAGCTTTCCTAAGCAGGCGGTTTAGACCACTGAGCCATCCTGCCGGGCCCCAGCATTTGTTCTAAACTCAAATAAAACATGGGATTACCATAAGAAGAAAGGCTTGTAAAAAGGAAATGATTGAGAGCCGTGGCCGCGCCAGAGCCGGGGGCCGCCATCGAGGAGGGGGTCGCGCATGGGGGGAGCCGAGCGGCGCCGCCACCGCTGCCGCTGCGCGCTCAAACTTAGGCTCAAGCTTTCCGGCCCGGCGCGGAGCTCGGGGCGCCCGGAGCCCGGCCATATCGCCCCATCGAACCGGCAGAAGGAATACAAATGCGGGGATCTGGTATTTGCCAAGACGAAGGGCTACCCGCACTGGCCAGCCCGGATTGATGAGATGCCCGAGGCTGCTGTGAAATCCACAGCCAACAAGTATCAAGTCTTTTTCTTCGGGACCCATGAGACGGCATTCCTGGGCCCCCAAAACCTCTTCCCTTATGAGGAGTCCAAGGAGAAGTTTGGCAAGCCCAACAAGAGGAAAGGGTTTGCGAGGAGCTGTGGGAGAACAACCCTACCGTCAAGGCTTCTGGCTACCCAGTCCTCTCAGAAAAAAGCTGCTCAGAGGGGCGAGAGCCTGAGCCTGAAGCCACAGAGGGTGACAGTGACAAGAAAGGGAATGCGGAGGGTAACAGCGATGAGGAAGGGAAGCTGGTCATTGATGAGCCGGCCAAGGAGAAGAACGAGAAGGGGGCACTGAAGAGCAGAGCAGGAGACCTGCTGGAGGACCCCTCCCCTAAACGTCCCAAGGAGGCAGAAGATCCAGAAGGGGAAGAAAAGGAGGCAGTCACATTGGAGGGTGACAGGCCTCCTCCAACAGAGGGGGAGAAGAGCAGCACCCCTTCTGAGCCCATCTCCGGCTGGGGCCCTCCTGAGGAAGAGGAGGAAGAGGCTACCAAAGAGGATGCTGAGGCCCCAGGCGTCAGAGATCATGAGGGCCTGCAGCCACCAATGTTTCAAGAGGAGCCCTGTCCCATTCCTGCTGCTGTCTGGGTGCTACTGGGGAAACTGGCCATGGCCTGCAAACTGGGAACCCTTTTTTCCTCACAACCCGCTCTCCTCCACTCGTTTCTCCCACCATAAGCGTAGCCCCTGGAGATGGACCTGGTGCTCACTTAAAGATCCCTGACACCTATGACCTGAGTCAGGGCCAATACTCAGCTGCCCGGGATGAGACATGGGTTATTGTGTCCCATGCTGCTTGAGGCTGTTTCCTTGGGCTTCTGTGGGCCTGGGCTAGTTGTTCCCACCTGACTCCTTCCTCCCCTCCTGCACGGGTTCTGGTGGTGTTGGGTAGGAGCAGAGGGGTGGAGCATAAACAGGGTGGGCTTCAGGATGGGGTGTTGGGGGAGTAGGAGGTCAGTATCCTGAGCTGTCCCCTAGTCCCACACCTCTTTCCAAGCTGCCTAGATTCAGGGAAAGTGGGATAGCCAATGGGGGAGGGCTCCCTTTCATAAATCCTTGATGATTCATAATATATTTTTTTCTTTTTTTCTTTTTTTTTTTTTTGCTGATGCTCCAGAGGTTGTAGGAGTTGTAGTTTTATCATCAAAAGAATTTGGGGCTTCCAAGAACCTGAGGTTTGAAGGACTGGCTTTACCCATGTTGGTAGAAGAGTTGAGCATCTTCCCCCTTTAGATTTCTGGGGCCAGAGATGGGATACCCTGGGGAAACTCCTGCTTGCCCTTGTTCCCTTTTTCTACAGTACTCACGGCTAGCCTAGTTACATATACCACCCAGATGTAAAGGAAAAGACACATTTTTTAGGAAATGTTTTTAATAAAAGAAAATTACAAAATTTTTTTTTAAAGCCCTCTAACCCTTTGTGTGCTCCCTATTCTGCTCCTTCCCTGTGTCGCCCCCACTTCTGAGGTGCACTGGGAAGCTCCCCTTCTGTGTGGGGCTTGATGACTTTTTGTAGCTGAGGCTTTGGTGTTTCTTCTGGTGTCATTTCCTATGCACATACTCCTCCCTGATCCCTTGTTTTCACCAGATCTGGTTTGTAACTCCCTGAGAAGACAGAGAGCGAGTGCTGTCCCCCAGCCTCTTCCTAGTGGTTTCTCACTGCTCCATCCCTTGTTTCTTATCCCTGCCCCTCTCCCTTGGGCTCTGATGAAAAATTACTGACTGTAGATTTGGAAGTTTACCTTGAGAACTATAGATGAATTCAGTTCTAGGAAAATAAAACTTGTTGATTACTAAAAAAAAAAAATAAATAAAAAGGAAATGATTACTTCTTTCTTTTTTAAATTACTGAGTGCTAATAGTATGGAGATAAGGGGATTGCAAAAGAAAGCACATTTCTGTGCTACATCTTTTCTTTTTTTTTTTTTT
>PVJA010055290.1:0-11188 GCA_004027025.1 Myocastor coypus | reverse complement strand
TTTTTTTTTTTTTTTTTTTTTTTTTTTTTTTTTTTTTTTTTTTTTTTTTTTTGTCTTTTTGAGGCAGGGTCTCGCTATGCAGTTCAGGCTGGCCTTGAGCTCACTTTTGTAGCCCAGGCTGGTCTCGAACTCGCACCAATCCTCCTGCCTCAGCCTCCCAAGTGCTGGGATTACAGGCGTGTGCCACCACGCCCGGCTATCTATCTTTATTCTTATACTTGCTTTTTCTTGGATAACTTTTCTGGCTAATGTTTCCAGAACTATATTGAATAGAGGTGATGGTGGTGAACACCCTTATCTTATTCCTTATTTTAGAGTGAAACCTTTCAATTTTTGATCATTTAATATGATGTTAGCGGTCTGTATGTCAAAAGTGGCTTTTATTAGATTGAGATAAAAAACATCTATTCTGATTTTCTGTGTTTGTTTTTCTGTATTTAGAACAGGGTCTACAGGCTCTCACTACATAGATCAGACTCGTGGTGATTCTCTTGTTTTCAGTCTCCCAGGTGCTAGGATTGCAGGTGTGTGCCACCATGTCCAGTTTCAATCACCCTCTCAATGCACCCCATGGGCAGGGCCAGGGTTTGAAATTTGGCCACTGAGCTCTGCCTAAGCAGGTGCTTTAGTCCACTGAGACATTAGGCCAGCTCTCTACAGGGTTTTTATCACGAATGTATGTTGGACTTTGCCAACTGCATTTTCCCCATCTATTGAGATGATCATGTGATTTTTGTCTTTGGCTTTTTTAATATAGTATATTATACTTATTAATTTGCATATGTTAAATCAATCCTGGATCCATGTGATAGATACTACTTGGTCATGGAGTGCAGTCTTCTTAATAATTTGCTATGTTCTGTTTGCTATTATCTTACTGAGGATTTTTTTTTTCTTGTTTCAGAACTTCTGTTTGTTTATTTATTTATTTTTATGGCCGGCTCAGCCTGCCCTAAGAGCAGGGCTGGCGCAGCATGTGGTGCCAGGGATTGAACCGCAGTCCCTGCAGCCGCCTAAGCTTTCCTAAGCAGGCACTTTAAACCACTGAGCCATCCTGCCGGACCCCCTTACTGAGGATTTTGCATCTATGTTCATTAGAGATATTGTCCTGTAGTTTTCATTTTTGGTTAGGTCCTTCTCTGATTTTGTATCAGGGTGACACTGTTTTCAGAAATGAGTTTTGGAGTATTGTTTTCCTTTCAATTTCATTGAAGAATTTCAAATTAATGTCATCAGGTATTGTCTAAATATCTTGTAGAAATTATCACTGAATCTATCAGGACCTGGGCTTTTCTTTGTTGCTAAGTTTTTAATTCCTTTTCAATTTCATTGATTGATGTTGCATTTTCTAGAATTTTTATGTCTTGTTGTTTCATTCTTAGCAGTTCATATGTATCCAAGAATCTATCCTTTTCTTCTGTTTTTCATCATATTACAGTACAGGTTGACAAAATAGGTACTGATAATTTTCTGGGTCTCCACAGGATCTCACTTTTAATTCCTAATTTCATGACTTTGAGTCTTTTCTTTCTTCTTTTTGATAAGCTTGGCTAAGGGTTTCACAATTTTATTTTGTTTTTCAAAGAACCAACTCTTGACTTTCTGCTCCTGGGTGCCTGCAGACATCCGTTCTTTCTGTGTGTGATCCAGACAAGATGGCTAAGGCTGGAGTGAACAGATTTGGCTGTATTGGATGCTGCTTACCAGGGCTGCTTTTAACTTTGGCAAGGCAGATGTTGTGGCCATCAATGATCTCATTGACCTCAAATACATGGTCTACATGTTCCAGTAAGATTCCACCCATGGTAAGTTCCATGACACTGTCAAGGCTGAGAATGAGAAACTTGTCATCAGCGGAAAGGCCACGACCATCTTCCAAGAGGGAGATTCCACTAACATCAAATGGGGTGATGCTGGCACTGAGTACATGGTGGAGTCCACTTGTATCTTCACCACCATGGAGAGAAGGCTGGGGCTTACCTGAAGGGTGGTTCCAAAAAGAGTCATCATCTCTGCTCCTTCTGCCAATGCCCCCATGTTTGTGATGGGTGTGAATCATGAGAAATATGACAACTAACTCCCTCAAGATTGACAGTAACACTTACTGTACCACCAACTGCTTAGTTTCACTGTCCAGAGTCATCTATGATTACTTGGGCATTGTGGAGGGACTCATGACCACAGTCCATGTCATCACTGCCACCCAGCAGATTGTAGACAGCCCCTCTAGGGAGCTGTGTTGTGATTGCCTCGGGGCTTCCCAGAACATCATCCCTGCATCCACTGGTGCTGCCAAGGCCATGGGCAAGGTCATCCCAGAGTTGAACAGGAAGCTTACAGGCATGGCGTTCCATGTGTCCACACCCAACATGTCAGAGGTGGTCTGACCTTCTGCCTGGCTAAATACAATGACATCATGAGTGTGGTGAAGTAAGTATCAGATGGTTCCCTCAAAGGTATCCTTGGCTACAATGAGGACCAGGCTGTTTCTTGTGACTTCAACCGTGATACCCACTCTTCCACCTTTGATGCTGGGGCAGGCATCACCCCGAATGACCACTTTTTCAAGCTCATTTCCTGATTTCACAATGAGTCCTGCTACAGCAACAGTGTGGTGGACCTTAGGGTCCACATAGCCTCCAAGGACCACCACAGCCCAGCAAGACCAGAGGGATGGAGAGGCCACACTGTAGAAGCCACTGCCCTACTCAGTCCCAACACTGAGAATCTCTCCCTCACAGCTTCCACCCCAGGTCCCCTAGAATTGGAGGGGCCTCTGAAGCTCTGACTCGCATTGCACACCATCAATAAAATCCACTGTACCCCACCAAAGAAAAGAACCAACTCTTTCAGTTAGTTATTCTTTGCTTTGTTTTCCTAGTCTCAATTACATTAATTTCTGCTTTTTTAAAATTTCCTCCTTCACACAAGCTTTGAGTTTGACTTATTCTTCTTTTTCTAGAAGTTTGAGGCCAACATTGTTTACTTTAGCGCATTTTGGTTTTCTGGCATGAGAATTCACCATAATAAATTCCTACTAGGGCTGCTTTCTTTGTGTCCAATATGCTCCAGTATGTTGTATTTGCATTATCATTTAAGGGTAGATACTGTTGAATTTCTGCTTTAATTTTCTGTGCGACCTACTAGTTGTTCAGACATGTTCTATTTAATTTCCTTTTTCCAATGATTTTCATTTTCATTTCACTATGGTCAGATAATATGTATGAGATCACAATTTCTCTGTGTGTACTTAAGCATGTTCAGTGAGTTATTGTGTGGTTTATTTTGGAAAGCGTCTCATTTGTGGATGAGATCGTTTATTCTGATGTTATGGAGTGGAAAACTAAAGACATGTACTAAGTCCCTTTGTTCATAGGGTTGGTTTACTTGTGATACTCATTGATTTTTTTGTCTAGTTGATATATTAGCGGTATATTAATGTGGCCCATTACAATCATGTTAGTACTTATTTGATGTTTCATTCCCACTAACATATGTTTATGTAGTTTAGTGCACTAGTATTCAGTGCACATAGATGTATGATTGTTTTCTCTTCTGGGAGTTTTCCATTAACAAGTATGTAATGACCTTCTTTGTCTCTCTTGACCAGTCTTGGGTTGAAGTTTGAATTGTCTGCAGATAGAATAGCTACCCCTGCTTTTTTTCTGGATTCCTGTCACATAGTATATTGTTTTTCATCTTTTCATTTTATGTCTATGGATTTTTTTTAATTAAATGTGTTTCTTGTACATAGCATATTGCTAGATCTTGCTTCTTGATCCATTGTGCCAGTCTACTTATTTTGATTGGTGAGCAGAGAGCATTTACAGTGATGGTAATAATTAACACATATTGGCTTATGCTTGTCATATTATTGTCCTGTTGTTGGCTCCCTGTCTTTCTCCTCTGTTCAATCGCTTACCCTACCTGGCAGTTCCTTTCTATTGCTGTTCTTAGAATTATGGTCGTTACCTGGTGTTCACAGTTTTGTGGTACGGACCAAGTTGGATCCCGTTGATGATTTGTGCTGGGTATGGGACTGATCTGGGCCATGGCCTTAAAATAACAATATTCTGGATGTCCACTTCTCCTTACTGTGACTGTCTCCATGATTTTCTCCCAGTTGTGTTGCTCTTTGCCAGCTCAGGGTTGCTCTAGACCTGTGTACCATCGATCCTTTCCAGACCTTGCATATCTTTCTCTGTTTCACACCACTGACTCCACTCATAGGCCAGTTGCAGATGAGGGGATGCTTCTAGTCCTTTGCATTGAAGACTAGGACCAGCCTTTGGTGACCACTGCAGAATAGTCTAGGGTGCCCCACCTCCTACTTCTTGGCAGAATTCCCCCTATTCTATTTCTTACCTGCCCGTAGCCTTCTATGATTAGGTGGCCTTTCCCTCATTCCATGCTGGGATTTTGGCAGTGAAATAACCTGGGACTGTTCAGCTGCTGGAGTTTGTCCAGAGTCCTTTGAAATAAAATGGTGGGGTAGCCTGCCCACTTCTATTCCTCATGGCTATAGGCCTGAGCTCAGCACTGGCCACTCACCAACAGCTGCCTTTGTATTCTCAGTGCTGCCTCTGACTTCTTTCTACCATCTGCCTGCTGATCCCACTTGCTGTTTATGTGTCAGGCTGGGCTGCTGTTCTATATATCAAAAATTTACTGTTCTTATTAGTTAGTGTAGATGAACTCTAGCATCAGGTTAGTGCTAATAATAAAAGAAATTAGAATGCATGACTTCAGGGCCAGCAACATAGTTCAGTGAACTTTGTGTCTACTTAGGCAAGTGCAGGGACCGGAGTTCAATTCCTGGCACCACAGGCCATGCTGGCCCCACTCTTAGGCATACTGAGTGGGCAACCAAGTCCAGGAATGGTGACAGATGCCTGTAATCCTAACACTGGGGAGGCTAAAAACAGAAGGACCACTATGAGTCTGAACCATGTAGTGAGACCCTGTCCCAAATACTAAATGAATAAATAAATAAATAAACTTATGACTTCCTTCTAATGCAGATAAATTCCACATATATTTATGTTTGTGTTTTCAGTTCTCTTTTATGAATTAGGGAACTGGACCATATCAGATAACAATACAAATAGAAGCTACATGGGCAATCCTAAAGTTTTCTTAAACATACTTATTCAAAAAAAGTATCTAATTAAATTAAACTCTCATGATCAGCTGAAGATATGGCCTACTGGCAGATCACTGGCTGATTTAGTATTCTGGGTTCAAATAAAATAAATTCTTTATTTCCTCAGTAAAGCACTAACCTAGCATTACAGGACAACAAAGGAAAAATAAAATGATCTTGGGCTTTTGAACAGTGCTTATCATCTTGGGATTCTCACAGGAACCCAGAGTTCTATGAAAGTTAGATTAAAGAAGGACAAAGAGGGATCATTAACTTGTACAACTATCTTTGGCGCATATGGCTAGGGAGTTTGAAAGGCTCCTGTCAGAAGGAAAAGCCATATATCTTAATAAGGAGAAAAGGAAGGCAAACATTGGTTATAGATACAGGAGGACATAGTCCTATCATGTCCAAGAAGAGCAGAAGCCACCTCACTCTGAAGCTTACTGAAATCAGAATGAAAATGGCAGAATCTCAAACAAGCACCAATGATATAAAATACATAATAAATCTCTAGCGAAAGTGAAAACAAAATGAGAAAAACTTAACATGAGCGGTCTCCATGTGGTTCTTTATACTGGAAGACATTATTCAATATGATGGGCTGCTATCCCAAAAAAAAGTCAGAGAGAGTTAAGCTGACTGAATATATGAGTGAAATATGCCTGTGTCTCTGTTACTCTTCTCTTGTTGCTGGAACAAATACCCTGACACCCAAAATGAAGGAAGGAAAGGTTTATTTAGCTCACAGTTACTGGAGGTTTCAGTCCACACTCAGTTGGCTCCAGGGCAGAGCATCACATGGCAGAGAGCAGCAGTTCATGGCCATGGAAGGCACCAAAACAGCAGGAACAAAAGAGAGGCATAGCAGCAACAATGGCAACAGGGCGGAAGTGTGTCTCCTTAAAGCTGCATTCAGGCTATATGCCCCACTATAGGTGTAGTATTCATGCTCATAATCCCAGCAGTACTTAGACCCATAATCCAAACCTTGATCATGAATTAATTTCAAACTGCGGAAATTCCCACCCATGATTGCATGAGGCTTCAGGTGGACAACTCGAAATTTAGAAAAAAAAAAAAAAAAAAAAAATATATATATATATATATATATATATAACTTTAAATTTTCAAACAACTTCTCTAGAGTGAATCCTACTCAGACTAATGGGAAGAAGGTGGGAAATAAACCCACCATAAGAAATAGAATTAAAGCTTCAATATTACTGTGCTTTTACTCCATTTATGATTATTAATCTCCACCTCTTCGGTATACAAGAGTTCAACTAACAAGACAATGATACATAGAGAAAATTATGAAACTAAACCTGAGAGAGAACTAAGTCAACTCCCTTTGCTTACAGTTCTGCTGAAGCTCCTCTCCACTGAGGCCCAGACCCCTCCACTGGCCAAGTCTTGGAATTTAGTAGCACTTCTGTCTCAGCTCCACCACTGCCATTTCTCCCAGGAAGCTTCCCTTGCCTCGATTTTAAGATCTTCCAGACGTAGTTCAGAAAAACCACAAAAGCAAAGTGATGATGATGCAAAAAATGTCACAGAAGAAAGAAAATGGCCAGGCTCCAGGGCTTGCGAGAGATCACAGGGCCAGATCTGGCATTCCTCATGTGTTACACAGAAACTTTCATCCTGTTGCTGCTTTAAACTGACCTACAATAATAATAATAATAATAATAATAATAATAATAATAATAATAATGAAAGAAACCAAAAGATTTTTTTTTTTAAAAGTTAAGTTAGATATACAGTTACTTTGTCTTAGTTCTTTGAGAATAAAAGCTTGTACTAATATATTTAGACAAGATATCAGGTCTGGATCTTGTCCTCTGAATAACTACTATGAAGATAACTATATGCAGGGTATTAATTATTGTAACCATCCTACTAACTTGTTTTGAAACTGTTTCATTGCTGTTTTGTCTTTTTTCTCATTAAAATGAGTAACAGATGTATAAAATAATAAATAAATAAATAAATAAAATAATAAATAAATAAATAAATAAACTGGCCTGCAAATAGAATAAAGTAAAAGATACCCTAGATAAACACCCTTGCACAAAAACGTTTATGACCTCTGAGCTCGTTTTTCATGCTCCGTCTGAGCACCAGGGTCGAAGTTCATTTCTCCAGGTCCTTTTCTCCAATTCTTCCAACCTCAAGTGAAGAGCTAGTCTGAGTTTCTGTGGAGGACTGCCTGAGCAGCTCTCCTTGATAGAAGAGCGACTGTCTCCATTTTGACTGAGCGTGACCCTGATTCCTCATATTGAAATGTACAGAGCTGGCTAGAACTTCTTATTATCCTCTCAATTGGCCTTAAGCAGTGTATATTGGTCTAGCTGAGGTGCTGGTGGTAATTTTTGAAGATGGCACACGTGTTTCCCTGGTAACAGGACGAAGAGCCAATGCACAGTGTCAGCTGGGATAGAGCCTCAAGATAGAGGCTATGACGTCCTGGGGCTTGAAAGATTACACATCAGAGCTGAAGCAGCAGATCCTCAAAATCTCATTATCCTTTCAATTGGCCCTATTGGTCTAGCCAAAGTGCTGATGGTAATTTTTGAAGATGGCACGCATGTTTCCCTGGTAACAGGATGAAGAGCCAATGCTCCACAGTGTCATCTGGGATTGAGCCTCAAGATAGAGGCTATGACTTCCTGGGGCTTGAAAGATTACACATCAGAGCTGAAGTGCCAGACGCCCAAAATATTAGATATTATCACAATAGCATAAGGCAAATTACTTCCTTTGCATATCTCTAAATATGGCGGATGTGAATGCAGGCCTCCTACCTAGCCCAGCTCATAGTGCTCACCTTCTTCCCAAAATCCCCTTCAATACCTACCACCTTCCCACAACTCTCTTCAATGCTCACCTTCTTCCCACAATTCCCTTCAATGCCCACCACCTTCCCATAATTCCCTTAATGCCCACCACCTTCCCACAATTCACCTTCACAAGCCACTCCCCCCTTTTCAATGAATAAAACCAGAGTGCAGCTCTGGGTCACTCTCTTGGTTCTGGAAGCCATACATACATATATATATATATATATATATATATATATATATATATATATATGTGTGTGTGTGTGTGTGTGTGTGTGTCTTAGTGTCTTTGTTATCGCCCTGGGTTATACTGGGAGTGGTAGATTGGAATTAACTTGGTAGAATTTCCAATAATGAATTTTTGGTATTATAAATTTGGACTTCTTGGGTCGAGGTGAGAACCAGGAAGGTACTCTGACAAGTTTCCCTACAGAAAAGTAAAAAACTCTGTACCTCTTCCTTACATCATGGATAACTCAAGTTCATTTTCCTGTGCACTGAGTTGGGTTGGCCTTTTATCTTGAGTCTCTTTTTTGATCTGTGGTGGTACCGAACGTGCTAAAAGATTAGGGGCACCACTCACTTCCATTTCTTTCTCTTTGTACAAACTTCCTCAGATGCCTTTGCTCTCTGGAGAATGGTCCAGCTTTCTCTTCTGGACTGAAGGCATGGCAGGAGCTTGAGAAATAGCCACTTGATTTTCACATATCCCCTCTTAGGGCTCGGATGCTGGTTCCAAAAGAACCATTTTCCCATAGGTGCAGTCTGTCCTCACCATCCCAAGAATCTGGTGTTATATTTGAGTCATCAATGACATGTGTGATGTCAGGAGATTTCCGGCCTCTTCCCACAAAAAAGGGGTCCTCTTTCTTTCTTTCTTTCTTTCTTTCTTTCTTTCTTTCTACCTTCCTTTCCTCCTTCCTTTCTTTCTTTCTCTTTCCTTCTTTTGTTGTTGTTGCTGTTTGTTCATTTATGTTTTGATGTCCTGTACAAACCCTAGCCATCTTTTCCAAAATAAGGAACTGACAACTAAGCATCAAATGCTAGAGGAAGTAGTTAGTACCTCGAGTCTTTAGAATAATTTTCTGACATAAAAGTAACAGACATTCTGTTCTCTAATTTCTCCTCTAAACTTATATAAAGAAAATTAAGTGAACTTGAGTAAAAGAATATTGTATTGTTCTTTGCAGCCTAGGTGATATCAATTTTAAAATGAAAAAGTCACTAAAATAATGGTTCCATGGATAGCAGAATCCTCCCAAACCACATATAACTCATGGCTCATTAAGCCAGATCCATCATAGAAACTATATTTAACAACTTACCACATTTTCAGAGCAGTGTTTATAAAAATAAGGAATTGCTCCACATGTATATAAGTCATCTGAAAGTTGGGCATAGTGGTGTATGTCTATAACCCCAGCACTCAGAAGGCCAAGTCAAGAGGATCTTGCAAGTTCAAGACCAACCTGAGCTACCAATGAGCTCAAGGCCAGCCTGAACTACATAGCCAGAAGCCCCTCCAAAAGACAAGAGGGAGAGAGAGAGAGGGAGAGAGAGAGAGAGAGAGAGAGAGAGAGAGAATCATCTGGGATTCTAGGTTGCATCCCAGAACTACCACTAGATCTCTCAAGATGAGTCCCAGAAATTTACTTTTTTCCTATTAGCTCACATGACTTATTTACTTTAAAAACTGGAAATTACAACATAAGGGAGAATGAATCTAGCATTCCACAAGGCTAAGGGGATTACTGTTCTTCAAAATTACAAAGAAAAGAGGGGCTGGGGAGATAGCTCCGAGGCACAAGTGCTTGCTGGGCAAGTGCAAGGTCGTGAGTTCGAACCCTGGTCCCACAAAAAAAAAAAAAAAAAAAAAAATTACAAAGGAAAGAAAGAAAGAAGACAGTTTCCTCTATAGGACAACCCTAATTACATCAGTCCATAATGATCATTCTCCTTTAGCCATTATCCCTAAATTTGGTATGCTAGCTCTTACTTTCCACTATAATTTAATTTCCAAACTTCCTATGTTTCTAACCAAATTATAAGATTTTCAAGGTCAATAATACTCTTAGATTTATTAGCATTCTACAATAAATTTCCAGTACTAGGTGCTTAATAAATTATATACATGTAAAAGGATAAATTTATGTTCCAGAGTAAAGTGGTTCATATGAGTTAGGTCTGCACTATATAAAAAGCTCTGCAATAACAAAACAAAACATAAAGGAGACATGAGCTATGGAATTCTTGAGTCAACCTCTGTATTTTACACATTGTAAAGATAAGGATCAATTTAAACAATGACTTTCCTAAGAATGAGGTTAGTAAATTTTTTCCATCAAAATTCAGATAGTAAATACTGTGTTTTGGTTCTGTGGCCTATGTGGTATCATCACAACTGTTCATCTCTATATTATAGCAAGAAAGCAATGATAAATAAATGACTTCAGGTATGTTCCAATATAACTGTATCTTTTAAAACAATGATAGGGGGCCAGTAAGATAGCTCAGCAATCTAAACTGCCTGCTTAATCAAGCTTAGGCAATCAAGTAGGGACCATAATTTAATCTCCAGCTGCACCCCCAGGGTAGACAGAGCCGGCCAGAAAACAAAAACTAAGAAAAAACAAACAAATAATGGTAGGATAGGATTTGATGTTCAGGATGTACTTTGACAACCTATAGTCTTAGGCCATATAATAAAGTTAGCAAAATGTTGAAAATAGATCTGAAATCAGCTAAGTCCTAGCAAGTGCTCTTATTACAGAAAAGCAGAAATCTATCAAAGAAAAAAAAGAGAGTTAAGAGAAGAAGAGGTTAAAATATACCTGGGTGTATACATAAATAACCAGCTAGATGGATTCCAAAATTGGACCATTTTCAGGCAAATTCATGAAATTTAGGAATGATGTGTGTGGGGGGATAAAATTCCATATTTTTCTTTTCTCATTTGCCTGCTATTTGTATTTGGTCCCCTTTAGCAATGACCAGTCCTACACGTAATGGAAAATATGTTTATCATTTCTCTCCTAGAATTACTGACATCTGGAGATGTTGTACCATAGTATAGAATCCAGTTATTTCAGATAACTGGCAGAGGGAAATGGAAACAGCGATAAAATGCTTAGGTTATCAATGGAGCTAAAACTTGACTTCCTAAACCAAGATATTTTTCTTTTTTTTTTTTTTTTTTTTTTTT
>PVJA010055289.1:0-11231 GCA_004027025.1 Myocastor coypus | reverse complement strand
AAAAAAAGGGGGAAAAGAAAAAAAAAAAGTAATGTGGATTTAGAAAGGTTAATGTTTAATTGTTTGATCAATCTTATATACCTATATGTATTAATCTAAACTGATCTGATGATGAAAATATGTAATATAACCATTGTTAAATTTAAACAATAAAAAAATTGGAAAAAAAAAAGAGCCGGAGAGTGGGTAGATAGAGGCTGAGAACAGTTGTAACAGGGGAGAGGGGCTGGTCGGTCCAGGCTGCACAGACTGTGCTACGGGTCGGGTAGTGAGGATCGACAGGAGGTCCTCGGGAAAGGTCCTGGGCGGGGGCCGATACCAGCTCGCTCTCATAGCCCTGGAGGAGGACCAACTGCTGGTGACCAGGAGAGTTCCGCGCCGGCAAGGCGGCAGCGGCCCGGGGTACGGCGCGGACGCCCATCGATCGCGGGTGTCGACCCGCCGCGGCGGCGTCTCTGCGCGCAGCTGTGCGCGCCCGCGCCCGCGCCCGGGCCGGGATGTCGGGAACTCGAGCCGTGTGCGCTCGCTCCGCTTCCTGGAAACGCGCTCCCGAGCGAGGAGCGCCCGGGCGCCTGCAACTCGGGCCGCCCTGGGCCTATGGCCGGCAGGGCTGAGCTGCCCCGGGCGCGGGCCACCCCCGGGGACGAGTCCAGTGGCAGGACGCCCTTGGCCTCCCCGGGTGGGTGGTGTTGCGCGCGGGGGCGGTGGGCCAGGGAAGTCACGGGGCGGGGCGCAGCGGCTGTGCAGAGGGCCTCCTCTTTCCCGGTACCCAAGCGAGCGAGGGAGCGAGCCGGGAAGGCGGCTCAGCGCCAGGCCCCAGAAGAGGCGGGGAGCCCGGGCTGCATTCCCGCCCTCCTTGCTGCAGGTGGCCGAGGCGGTCCGAGGACAGGCTGGTGTGCCTGTGTCCCGAACGGGAGACCCCTGCTCGCGGCCCCTGCCATGCACAGCATTCTCCCGCCCAGCAAAGTGTTTCAGAGCCTGTGTATATATTTATTTATAAACCACAGACACTTTACTACTGGGCTTCTACAGTATGGATTGGTAAAAGTTGCAATTTAAATAGGATGAAATGTTCTTTTTTATGTATTTCTTTCCACACTCCAATGAACTGTCATGCACAGGTCTGTCTCGGGGAGCTGGGCTCCTTCATTGTGCCTTGCCCCCAGGCCCTGCTGGAGAAACACTCCACCTACTTGTGCTCAGATGGTCCCATGCAACTGCCTTGGGGACACTGGTCTCAGCCCTCAGTGTATAGTAGCAGAGGACACAGGAGGGTAAGGAGGGTCTGGCCCAGGGACTCGGTGCCTCTGTGAGCCAAAGACAGAGCATGGCTGGGGATGTGCAACTGCCCGGAGGGTGGCGTATCCCTGCAGCCAGCTGGCCACAGTCACATTGAGGGGTAGGCACCCAACTGAACGGCCAAGTAGTTAGGGACCCTTGTTGCAGGTCCAGGCGGGGTCCTGCAATGGTTTATGCAGCATCTGAGAAAGAAGCCCTTTGCTGTGGCAGAGAACAGGGCTCCTGTGAAGACCACGTTAAGCAACAGAGAGGGTGGAGAGAGGAAAGGTTCGAGGAGGACTTACAGCAAGAAGAGTGAGGAACCAAAGAAACCAGTCATTCAACAATCATTAGGGGAGGGTTGATTTTGTGCTGGACACGGTTCTAGGCAGTGAACAGCCCACAGCTTGCTCAGCAGCTTGAGTCCTTTGCAGTGAAAGGTGCCCCCATAAAAAGAGGCAGTGTGGTGTCTCCTAGGAGCGCTAAGACCTTTGGGGGCGGGGGCTGGACAGGCCTAAGCTCTGAGCCAGAAGGCCACCCCCTGAGGTGTGGTCCCCCAGGGCGGAGAGTGACTCAGGCCCCGCCCGCCCAGCCTCCCCGATGCCTGGGTTTGGTTTGTTTAAGAACAAATTAGTCATGGAGCAGGCAGCTTTCCCGAAAATAAAATGAGAATCCCCAGGAAACAGGGAAAATTGAAGGCAGGCAGTGAGTCAGCACGTGCCGCCCCCGGGCCCCACTTTCCAAGCCTGGGCCTCCACCCCTCTCCTCCAGCTGGGTTTCCCTTTCCTTCCTGCCCCTCGGGTCCTCTCTCCCGAGTTGACTGTTCTCTCAGCCATGGCCTCCTGCACTCTTGGCACGACCACTCATCCCTCTCCGCCATCCTCTCATCTGTCCTGCACCTGCTGGGCTCAAGCCTAGTGCAGGAGATGGGAAGCAGGCAGAGAAAGATCTTCCATATTAGGAAGGGGACTTGAAACTTCAGGGGTGTGGGGAGCAGAGGCCAGTCGGTGCCCTGGCCCTGCCCCCTCCCTGGGACGAAGCTTGAGGCTTCCAGGGGTTCTATCTGCTTCCCTCCAGGTCAGAGCACCGGGCCAGGGCCAGAGTTCCATTTCCCACTAAACCCTCTCTGGCCTGGAGCAGGGCCTGCAAGGCAGTATGGGTTTAATGTTTTGGGTTGGAAGGACAAGCTCTGGGGTTCCCTTGCCTCCATGCCCGCCACCCTATCCCAGAGTTAGCAAGGAGGGTCAGACTGCAGGGAGGACACAGTGTAGGGTCCCAGGCTCCTGAAAACCTGGCTTCCCTGCGGTCCCTGGCCAGAGCACGTGAGGCCCCTCCTCCCATGTGGACAAGTTCTGGTAGGGCCGAGCCCAGCTGGATGCTTTTCTAGTTCTCCTTGGGGGTCCCAAGGAGAATTGCCCCTTACCTCCCAGACCCTTCAGGACCCCGAAGAGGCAGCTCAGTCCTGGACAAAGGCCGGGCTGGGGTCTCCTGTCTCCCCGGCCACTGTCCAATCTCCATCTGTAGCTTTCCATGAATAATTTAGTTGTTTGAATTACAGTAAAGAGCTGCTCGGTTTCCCTTCCCAAATCGTTAAGAGCTGATACCAGGCGTCTTGGTTCCTTCTGAGGAAAGTCCCTTTCCCAGTGAAACTGAACTTTGTGCGTGGGGATAACCCCCTCACCCCAATCATTAGCCAATATCTGACAATAATAGGCAACTGACTTTTTTCTTAAATCTTGTCTATAAAAAATGGATTAAAACATTAGCTGCCGGTTTTTTGTTTTTTTTTTTTTTTTTTCCAGCAGAAAAGTATAGCCACCCTGCAGGAGGGGTAGGGGTGCTGCCCTGGAGAGAGCTCATGGGGCTCCCCAGGGAACTGGTGGGGTTACCAAGTCATCATGGTTGCAGGTGGGGGGTAGGGACACCGAAAGGAATGTACAGAACCTGGTCAAGTGGTGTGGGATGTGATATTAGCTGGGTAGTGTGTTTGTGCACACGTGCGTGTGCCCAGGAGCCTGTGTGCACTGTGTGCATGTGCAGGATGTGTGTGGGTGCACACACCTGTATGTGAGTATGCACACATCTGGGTATAACTTATTGGAGGCCGTGCATGTGTGCCTCTGTGCATGTATTCATTTGTGGGCATATTTACAGGCCTGAGTGGCACAGTTGGGCTGTGTGGGTGGGGACCAGGTAGGGACCTGAGGCTCAGGGACAGCCACACCCCTTGTGTTTTCAAAGCTGAGAAAGTTGGGGTAGGAGTCCAGGTGGGGTTTGCCCTGGTCTCCCTGTCAGGTGACTTGCAGGCAGGGAGGGAAGAGGCTTTAAGAAGTTCAGAGAGAGGGAAGGACTGAGGGGAAGGGCAGGCACTGGAGGGTTCTGGGTCCTGGAGCCAAGGACCTAGGGCGAGCTACAGTGGCTGCCTGAGAAAGCAGCCAGGGGCCAGGTACAGTCTCAGCCCTGAAGAATGAACCCCCTGCAGCCTAGTCTGGCAGGACAGGGAGAAGCCATGTCCTTCTGAGGCTGAGGAGGGAGGAGGCTGGGTGGCAACTCAGATACCCCCCAGGGCTCCTGCAGGCTGGCCCCAAGCTCACCTGGTTTACAGGTGGGGGGAGTCAGTGCTGAGCCCTGGCCAGGGACTGGCATGTGCTCCTGCCCCAGCCATGGGACCTGCTGGCACCTATAGCCACTCAGGTGTCTTCTATCCACCCTCCCAGCAGGACCCTCTAAGATAGGAGACCCTAGCACCTTTGTAGATGGCACACAGGTGATGCCTGAGAGGAAAGAGTATGGGTCTTTCTTCCTCTGGGACCCACCTGATCCTGCCTGTTTCTAGACTTCTTATTGTCCTGGATATCTCAGGGGATGTTCTTAGGTAGCTGCCCACCACTGGATTTACACATCTGGTTGGGGTGAAAAAGGGCCAGAGGAGCAGCTGCTCCATAGAATCCGTCTCCTCCTTCCCGCCTAGAGAAGGACTCAGCTGAGCACTATGCAGTGGAGAAGCTGCCTGCTACACAGCATGAGCCATAGGCACCACCCCAGCCCAGGGTAGCCCAGAGGCGCATGGTATTTGATTTCCCCAGCAAGCCAGGATAGTCAGTGCACAGGTGTGCCCTGAGAGCTTCCTGCAGCCTAGACTCCGTGGGAGCCCCACCAACATACTCATCCCCCTTGGCAGCAGCCTCCAGAGACCATGTGGGACCCACCTGTGACACTGGCACCCTTAGCCAGATGTGGCAGAGCCATTGTGGATTGGCTGCTTCAGCACTGCCTAATTCTGCTACCCAGAGCCTGGTGGTCTGATGTGGGGGCTTTGGGGATAGCAGCCTCTGGTCATCTCTCCCCACCTCTTAGCTCATCTTGGTCCTGGCAAAGAAGGAGCAGTCCAGCCCCACAGAAGAGGGGAGAGAATTCTTCAGGGTCCTTGGACAGGTGGGGGCATCCTGGTTGCCAAGCCCTCAGCAGAATCTGCAGCTCATGTGTCCTGAGACAATCATATAGGGACCCCCTGGGCCTTTCATGTGTCCCTACCCTGTGTGTGGGGAAGCTTGTGCAGGTGCGTGATGGCAACCATAGAGCTAGTCTGCCTGCAGCTTCATCCTTCCATGGGTGGGAATGATGAGGGCCTTCTCTGGTGTCAAGGTGTAGTGGCCTATACAGCCACCCTCTCTGCTGCTAACACAGCCTCACCCCACTTCTGCTCTGGCCACAGGCACTCTAACAAGCCAGGAAAGTTCCACTCTCTTCTTTTCTGAGGCTAGGGCCAGGTGGGAGCCAGGTATGGTAGTGCACAACTGTGAACCCAGCACTCTGGGAGGCCAAAGCAAGAGGATCACAGGTTTGTGGGCTCTTAACTAACTCGGTGGGAAGGTTCTGGATACATCTCCAGTGCTACAAAAAAAAGGAGTAGCGGTAAATATTTAGGCTTCCAGTCTTATAGTGAAAGAGCTGCCACCTATAAGGTGGGGGTTCTGTGTTCCAATAAAGCTTTATTTTCAGACACTGAAGCTGGGAGTTTATACATCTTTCTTTAAAAAAAAAATATGTATCTGGTACAGGGTCACACTACGCTGTTAGTGGCTCATCGGGATCCCCGTGTTTTCAGCCTCCTCTGCACTGGGATTACAGGTGTGTGCTACCATGCCCAGTATTGGTGGCTGGCTCAGCGCCCAGGGCTGGCATGGCTTGTAGTGCCAGGGTTCAAACCGTGGTCTCTGTGCTTGCCTAAGTAGGCACTTAGTCTGCTGAGCTATCTTGTCAGCCCTTCATATGTTTTTCACACGTCATGAAATGTTCTTTTCATTCTGATTTGTTTTCCTACCATTAAAAGATGTAAATATTGGGGCTGGGGAGATAGCTCCATGGCACAAATGCCTGCCTGGCAAGTGCAAGGTTGTGAGTTTGAACCCCGGTCCCGCCAAGAAAAAAAAAAAAAATAAATATCATTCTTTGTGGGCTGAGCTGGCATAGGCAGCAGGCTGAGTCTGGGCCAAAGGATGCAGCATGCCACCTGCCCCAGGCCACCCCAGAAGCAGCCTCTCCTTGAGGGTGAGTGCAATGTGAAGGACATGCCACAGACCCTGCAGTGCCTCTCTCCTGGTGGGCAGCCTGGCACAATGTCTGGTGCACAGTAAGTGCACAGGAACTATTGATTATCTGTGCTCCTGCATGTGCCCTATAGAGACTCACACCAGCCAGGCAAGGCACAGCTACTATTACTGTTTTGTTTGTTGAGGCGGGGGCTGGGGACTGAGCCCAAGGCCATCACACAGAGCTACGTCCCCAATACTTTTTTCTTTTTCTGGTCTTTTTGAAACAATGTCTTGCTATGCAGCTTGGACTGGCCTTGAGCTCATTGTGTAGCCCAAGTTGGTCTCGCCAGTAATAATCCTCCTGCCTCAGCCTCCAAAGTGCAGGCATTACAGGCATGTGCCACCATGCCTAGCCCCCAATATATATATATATATATATGTATATTTTTTTCATTTTATGTGATTGGTACAGGGTCTCACTACACTGTGTGTGTGTGTGTGTGTGTGTGTGTGTGTGTGTGTGTGTGTGTGGTACTGGGCCTGAACTCAGGACCTTGCACTTGCCAGGTAGGCACTTGTGCCACTGAGCTATCTCCCCAGCCCTCTCATTACACATTTTGGACTCGTAGTGAGCCTCCTGTTTGTAGCCATTCAAGCATTGGGATTATGAGCACAAGCCACCATGGCTGGACTCAGGCGTTGGCTCAGTGCGCCCCTGGGGGTGGGGCCAGTGCAGCATGCAGGACTGGGGATCAAACCCTGGTGCCTGCGCTTAGCAAAGCAGGTGCTTAGTCTACTGAGGTATCTCACTCGCCCTAAATTTATTATTTTGAGACAGTCTCACCAAGTCACTGAGGTACCCAGCCTCAGTTTGAGCTTGTGATACTCTGTCCTGGTTTCCCAAGAGTGCTGAGGTTACAGCCACATACCCACCAAATCTGGCTGAGCCCCATTTTATAGATGAGGCACTGAAATGTCATAGAGGCCAAGTGGCTTGTCACGGTCACCCAGCTAGCTGAGGCAGAGAAGGAACTGACATTGCTTGGGGGTGGGGAGCTGGGCCTCTGTCTAGGGCACTAGGCCTCCAAGGCGGGGGGTGGTGGCCAGGTCAGAGGTGCACAGCCTGCCCCCATCTGTCCCAACTGAGTCCTGTGCTGACGTGGCTCCTTCTGCTGGGGTTCTTGTGAGTCTTTTCCAGGCAGGCTGAGGTCCCTAGGGCGCTGCTTCTGCCTTCTCAACAACCCCAGATCCAGGATGGGGCTGATTCTGAATCCCTAGTTCAGCAGCCACATGCCCCTCCCCCCGCTTTCTGTCTGAGCTGAAAACTGTCTCCGTGGTCCCCACCTGCTGCAGTGGACAGGCCCCCTCTGCCCATGGCCTCTGTTCAGCCTCCAGCCCAGGCTTTCTTTGTCAAAATTGCAGTCCCCATATGACAAAGTGGAAGAGTCCCCGTGAAACCTTCTGGCTCCCAGCATCAGCCTAGGAATTGGGGTGAACTTCTGGGCAGCACAGGCTCTACAAGCATGTGGCCAGCTGTGGCCTGCCTTTTGTGGTGGGGTGTCTTGGGAAGATTCTGAAACTGGAGGTCAGGGCACCCCCCGCTTTTGGATTTGTAGGCAGTGACCCCAGGCCAGAGTGCTCACTACCAAGCCTTCTCCCTTCTAGCTGTTTCCCACAGAACAGCCCTGCTTCAGGGATTCCCATCACCTCGGCTAGAGTTCATCGGAAGTTCCCCTCAGCCCACTTCCCTGTCTTCTGTCCCCTGGAGGCAGATGAGTGAGGAGGAGACAAGGGTCATCAGAGAACTGGAGAAGGAAGATGGCGGGCTGAGGATTGGATGGGGTGAGGCAGTAGGGTCCCCAGGGGATCAACATGGGGGTTCCACAGGGCAGAATATGCAGGGGACATCACAGTTTTGAGGGCAGTGAGAGGACAAGTGCCCCACATCAGCAGCTGGGTGAGTAGTGCTGAGGAAGAGGCAGGCAGAGGGAATCGGGGACTCAGCTGTTCCTCTCCTCTGTCCCCTCCCTTGTGGTGACATCAAACTGAGAGAGCTGGGCTTCCCCTTAGAAGCAGAAGCAGCCCGCCAGTGTCAGTCCTGCCCAGAGAGCTGTCTGCCTATTGTCCCCAGGAAGATAGGGACAGGATCCCCAGAGTAGGGTCAGGAATGGAGCTAGACACTTGAGAATCCAGGTGAGGAGAAAAAGAAGGAGGGAGGGGATGTATGGAAAGATGGGGAAGAAGAGAAGATGGGAGGAGGAAAGGAGGAGGAGGAAGAAGAGGAAGATGAGGAAGAACAGGAGGAAGAGGAGGAGGAAGAGGGAAAAAAGTAAAGGAGAGAGAGGGGTGGAGAGAAGGGGGCTCCTGAATATGCTTCCCAACCTTCTGAAGTCCTTCCGTATGTATTCACCTATTTACTCACTCTTCCTGGTATTTTCCACCCTCTCACAAGTGCTCATTTATCTCTGCAGCCCCAGATCCAGCTGGGATAGGCAGCGCTGTGCCTGTGGGCCCGGTTGGCTTGGTGACTCCCCTTTGTTAAGCACCACCATCTGAAAATGTCAAACCGTTTCCAGCGGGTCAGGCCCGGGTCCCTCCCCTTCTTCCCCTTCTCCTTTTTCAATTCCAGTTGCTGCTGCCCAAGTCGCAAACTTCCTCTGTCTCCATGGTGATGGAGGAGGGCTGTCTCTCTTTTTCCATCCCAAACATCTGTCTCCATAAACAGTTGTGTGCTTCTGGCACCTCCTTCTTCTGGCCAGGGCCTCGGGGAGGAAGTGCTTTGTTTATTTGGAGGGGTCGGTTTCCTCGCTAGCTCCTCTTGGGGCTGGACCTGGGGCTGGACGGCTGCAGCCCTGGACACAGGGAGCCCTGGGCATTTGGCCAGCCCTTGCTGCTCCCCTGGGGCCTGCTCTCCACTCAAGCATATGTAGACCGCGGCTCTACTTTGCTAGCTGGGTTGTCCTCCATAGGATACTTAACCTTTCTGAATTTGTTTCCCCTTGATGAAGCAAAGATCTTGACATAGTTGTCAGATAGGTACTGAGAACCTCAGAGACCAGGTACGGCCATGAGGCACCCACATCAGATGCCCTCGAGGTACTTCCTGTGCCCAGTGAGTCCCTGGCTAAGAGGCTACCCTCAGTCAGCAGCAATGCTTAGAAGAATGCTCAAGCCCAGAGAGGTTGCTAGTCCAGGGCTTTACAGGAGGTCAGCAGCAGGGACTAGATTCCACCTTGCAAGATAGACAAGCTCCTCAGGACCCTAGGGTTTCAGTTTGCCAGCTGTGGAGCCTGGGAGAAACGGCCTCCCACCCAGCCTAAAGCTTCTGAGGTTATTTCTGGAAAAAAAGGGTAAGGTAAACTAAGAAGTCAGCTGGGCTCTTACTGAGAGGCAAGGATGGGAAGGCACAATGAGTGGACAGGGGTTAGGGACAGGGACTCTGGCTCAGGGCTGTGGAATGGTGACTAGATGACCACAGGATTGGCCTGACCCTGCAAAGCTACCATGGAAACCTGCCCCGAGCCACTGAGTCAAATGGCAGCTCTCCTCAGGGCCTTCACGTGCCTACATGTGCCTACACATGCCTACACGGCATTCCAAGTCCATAATTTCCTGTGTGGGCCAAAATCAGAGATCAAGCATCCTACCTTGTTTCCTGATGGCCCAAGGAGAACCTTGTACACACCCAAGTTAACCTCCAAAGTGAGCTTTGGCTCTGGGCAGAAAGGGTCTGTCCTCTGTCTAAGCGTGGGGGAGCGTGCCTGTGGTACCAGCCCTCTGAAAGGACAGGACAGGAGAATTCCACGTTGTATCACAGCAGCCTGGGCAATTTAGACACTTGGTAAGGCTCTGTCTCAAAAATAAATAAATAAATAAGTAAATGAGAATTTTTAGTGTTGCAGTCCCTTCCTGGTTCTCATCTCTTTGGCCCAAGAAGTTTGAATCTATAATCGCAGATATATGTTATTGGAATCCCACCAAATTAATTCCAATCTACCACTGCCAATGCAATCCATGGCGAAAGACACTAAGACATATATATATGTATATGTATATATATATATATATATATATATATATATATAATCATTGAGAAGTCAAGGGGCTCTAAGTCTAGCCATGAAAATGGCTTCTGGGAGCCGGCAAGATGGCTCAGTGGTCTAATGCGCCTGCTTAGGCAAGCTTAGGCAACCACAGGGACTGCAGTTTGATCCTCAGCACCACATGCTGTGCTAACTCCACGGCCAGGGAAGGCTGAGCCGGTCACAATATTTTTTTTTAATACATATATATTTTTTCTTGTTTTAGAACTTTTGTTTGTTTGTTTGTTTGTTTATTTTTATGGCCAGCTCAGCCTGCCCTGAGGGCAGGGCTGGTGCAGTATGTGGTGCCGGGAATCGAACCACAGTCCCTATAGCTGCCTAAGCTTTCCTAAGCAGGCACTTCAGACCACTGAGCCATCCTGCCGGGCCCTGAGGCAGTCACAATATTTTTTTAAAAAAGGAAGAAAATGGCTTCTGGAACAGAAGAGCATGACCCAGGGCTGGGCTGCCCTCAGGTTCTTGAGCTCAGTTTAATTTAATTTTATTTTTTTTTCTTGTTTCAGAACATTTGTTTGTTTATTCACTCATTTTTATGGCCAGCTCAGCCCGCCCTGAGGGTAGGGCTGGCACAGCATGTGGTGCCGGGGATCGAACCGTGGTCCCTGAAGCCGCCCAAGCTTTCCCAAGCAGGGGCTTTAGACCACTGAGCCATCCCGCCGGCCCCCTTTGAGCTCAGTTTTGTAGCCCAGGCTGGTCTCGAACTCTCACCGATCCTCCTGCTTCAGCCTCCCGAGTGCTGGGATTACAGGCATGCGCCACCATGCCCAGCTTGCACTCAGGTTCTATTCAGTGGAGAAGGAGGAGTGGCTTGAGAAAGGGAATTGTGGGAAGAAGGCGAGCACTGTGAACTAGTCTAGGTAGAGGTGGCCTACATTCACCTCTACCATATTCAGAGAAGATATGCAGAAGAAGTAATTTGTATTATGCTATTGAGATAGTATCTAATGTTTCTGGAGTCTGGTGCTTCAGCTCTGGAGTGTAATCTTTCAAGCCCCAGGAAGTCATAGCCTCTATCTGAGACTCGATTCCAGCTGACATGGTGGAGCATTGGCTATCTCGACCCAGCTCATATTGGAGAACAGCAGGTGTGAGTTATCAGGGAAACACACATGCCATCTTCAAAAATCACCACCAGCACCTTGGCTAGACCAGTATACACTGCTTAAGGCCAATTGAAAGGATAATGAGCAGTCCTAGCCAGCTCTGTACATTTTCCTTTTTTTTTTTTTTTTTTTTTTTTTTTTTTTTTTTTTTTTTTTTTTTTTTTTTTTTTTTTTTTTTTTTTTTTTTTTTTTTTTTTTTTTTTTTTTTTTTT
>PVJA010055288.1:0-11230 GCA_004027025.1 Myocastor coypus | reverse complement strand
GCTTCACTGTTGTTTTTGTTCAGAACTTCAAGGGTCAAAATCAGGTAAAGGGAGACACAGTCTGTTTCTGATGCAGGCCAGGCCTCTGAAGAGCTGCCCACAATCCGGAGTCTGGGTTTGCCCACCCTCCACACACTTCTTCATGGACACCAAAGAATCAGTTGGGACAGTCTCTCTGGAGAACGACTGATGGAGTGACAGTTTCTTTCCACTGCAACCTTATATTCCACTGCTTGGAGTCCAGATAACACAAATGCCAGCTCAAGAGTATAAGGAAATGGGTACAAGGATGAATTGTTACTGCATTGTTTGGGAAAAGAATAAGCACATGATGCTTTACACAGCTCTAGAATCTCCTCAGATACTGAGAGAAAAAGGTGGACCTGGATGTTCTGAGATAAAAATGAAATGCGATGGGAGACTCCCTCTTGCAAAACAACAACACTCTACCTGGCTGTATATGCATAGGTAAACACACACACACACACACACACACACACACACACACACACACGCATACACAATGGTTGTAAGGGTATAACGAAAGATCTATCTAGTGAGATACACATCTAACCTCTGGGGGGAAAACTGAGTAGGTGTGGGATAAAGAAGTTCTTTACAGGGCCCGGCAGGATGGCTCAGTGGTCTAAAGCGCCTGCTTAGGAAAGCTTGGGCAGATGCAGGGACCACAGTTCGATCCCTGTCACCACATGCTGCGCCAGCCCTGCCCTCAGGGTAGGCTGAGCCGGCCATAAAAATAAATAAACAAACAAAAGTTCTGAAACAAGAAAAAAAAAAAAGTTCTTTACTTTTGGGCTAGGGGAACTCTAGATTGTTTCAGTGTTTATGGTTGATATTAGTTATTTTTAGAAAAAGGATCTGCTTTTGAACTGTATGTATGTATGTATGTATGTATGTATGTATGTATGTATATTATGGCCAGGTCAGTCTGTCTTGGGGGTGGGGCTGGCACAGCATGTGGTGCCGGGGATCAAACCGTGGTCCCTGTGGCTGCCAAAGCTTGCCTAAGCAGGTGATCAGACTGCTGAGCTACCTCACCAGCCCAGTAGATATTAATTTTGTAGCTAAAGGGAAAATAGATAAAGCCCTTTATAAAACTGGCTTGTGACTACCTTTTCTTTTTTTATTTTTTCTTGTTTTAGAACTTTTGTTTGTTTATTTGTTTATTTATTTTTATGGCCGGCTCAGCCTGCCCTGAGGGCAGGGCTGGCACAGCATGTGATGCTAGGGAGCGAACCTCGGTCCCTGCAGCCGCCCAAGCTTTCCTAAGCAGGTGCTTTAGACCACTGAGCCATCCTGCCAGGCCCCTGTGACTACCTTTTCTTTCTTTCTTTTTTTCCAGCCTTCACTCACAGAGCTTCCTGACTATAAATCACATTTTCTTTTTAAGCACATCACCATCCATTATGTGGCTTGATTGTCACAACAAGCCCATGATAAATTCTGTCATGATCACCTCCATGTCACGTGTCAGGTGACTTGGATTCACTAATTCTGGCCTTTTGCCAAATTCACAAAGAAAAAAATTAGAACCGCTGTTGGTGCAGATGCTAGAAAACAGCAAATCATCTTTTGCAGGTAAGAGCACAAACCAGCATGAGCCTTTTAGTAGCAATTTAACAATACCTATCAACATTCTTTAAAATCTGCATATCTTTCATCCTGCAATTTCTTTTCTAGAAATTTACCCCAAGGACATAATTAAGGATGTGCACAGAGTTTCAGCCACAAAGATAATCATTTGGAAGATGCTTACAATTCTGAAAAATTGGAAACCACTTAAATATCCAAGAATAGAAAATTACTTAAATAAATTATGTTCCGCTCATATGAGAGAATACTATAAAGTCATTTAACAGTGGTGAAAAGACATCCTTCATGACAGGAGCACGGTTCATGATACATTTTCAAAAATAGGTCACAAGTGGTACATACAGCAGGAATGAGTCTATTTCTGCTGAAAGCAGAGAGAAAGAGAAAGAAGCAAGGAAAAGAGGGATGGAGAGAGAGAGGAACTGTAGTCCTTATGCATATCGCAGGCTGGCTCACACACCAAGCTGAAAGCGCAAGCTCCTAAATGCCCTCCAGCCCTCGCAGGCCGAGCCATAGACTAAAGGCTCATTTTGTTCTTGGCGTTGGCCTCACTAATCTCTTGGCTCAGCCCCAAAGCTCCACACCAGTGATCCACAAGAGGTGGTGACAGCCACGGCCACTGCTGCTCCCTTGTGCTAAGTGCTTGCTTCTCTCGGGACACCTGGCCGTCTCCTGGAACCTGCAGAAGGAATAATAACGATAACCAGTCTTTATTCAGTGCCAGCTCCCATGGGCCACACTGCAGGCACGCCCACCCGCCAGAATATTAAGGAGAGGCTCAGAGAGGCAGCACCATTTACGCAAGGTCAAAGAGCTAGAAAGGAAGGGATGGTACTTCATTCAGCCCCAGGCTTTGTCAGGCCTGAGTACCAACTTCAAGGGCAGAATCCCTGCCCTGTGTTCTTCCTGCAGGCGCCAGCAGCATAGGGATGCTACAGAGAAAGCCTTAGCAAGGAGAACTTGCACTTCAAGGTCATTTTGGCACAGCGGCAGAGGGCTCTGGAAGCTTGGCAGTGAGCGATGCTGACCTGGGCAAGAGGACAGAGGAACAGCGGTATCACAAAAGAAGAGTTCAGCATGGGTGAGGAACTGGGCACACCCTACGGGGGGGGGGGGGGGGGGGGGGGGTGCTGCAGGAACTCTGGGCTGGGCTCCTGTCCTGGACCAAGTGCACACTAAGAGGGTCTTTCCAGGGATCTCTCCACCCCTGAAACCTTGCTTACCTACCTGGGACAGCCCAGCCACTTCTAGATCCTGCCTGCTACTGTCCAGAGGCCCAGGGACTATGCTCCACTGCTAGTGCTGTCCCTATTTATCTCCCAGGACCTGAGCTGCTAAAATCCATCTGCAATAAGCTAAAAACTGCAGCAGCCTGAGGCATCAAGGTAAAGTCAGGGGCTGGGGTTCTTTTGGGTTTTTAAATTGTTTTATTTTTGGTACCAGAAATCAAGCTCAGGACCTTAAGCTTGCCAGGCAGATGCTAAAGCTACTGAGGTATCTCCCTAGCCCTGGGCCTGGCATTCTTGGCTCAGGTAGCTAACTTGCCCCAGGACTTTGAATATATCGCTTTTCCTCCTGGTGCCCTAATAGCTCTCCTTGGGGCTGTGGAGTGATGGCACATGTGGGAAAGTGTTTTGAGAATTAGAGTCAAGAATAGCTGGCAGCACCACTTTGGAAAAAACAGTCTGGCAGATCTGCCCAAAGTTAAACATAGCATTACCATATGATCCTGCAGCGGCGTGCCTAGGTGCACACCCGAAAGAAATGAAAACATATGGCTGCATGAGAGCTTTCGCACCAGTGTTCACACAAAACAGCAGTCTTCATAATTGTCAAGCAATGGCAACAACCTGCAAGTCTCTCAAGTGACTGAGGGGCAAACAAAAGGTGCTATGTTCACACCACAGAATACTATTCAACCACAAAAAGGGACACCATACTGAGCTGTGCTGCCACACCGATGAGCCCTGCAAACCTTCTGCTAAGTAGAAACACTGGGCCCTAGAGGCCACAAGCACATGGATCTGTTTCTATGAAATGTCCAGAAAAGGCAAAGCACACACACACACACACACACACACACACACACACACAGAAGACGGATTCATGGTTTTCTGGAGTAGGGGGGCTTGGAGGGAGAGACTGCTCATGGGCAAAAGTTTTTTTTTTTTGGCGGGGTGTGGAACCAGGAATCGAACTCAGGACCTTGCACTTACCAGGAAGGTACTTGCACCCCTGAGCCATCTCCCCGGCCCTAAAATTTTTTTTTATTTTTTTATTTTTTTATTTTATTTTATTTTTTCTTGTTTCAGAACTTTTGTTTGTTTATTTATTAGTTTTATGGCCGGCTCAGCCTGCCCTGAGGGCAGGGCTGGCACAGCATGTGGTGCCGGGGATTGAACCGGGGATTGAACCGCAGTCCCTGCAGCCGCCTAAGCTTTCCTAAGCAGGCACTTTAGACCACTGAGCCATCCTGCCGGGCCATTTTTTTTTTTTTTTTTAAGAGTACTGAAAATATTCTGCAAATAGTGGTGTTTGGGTTCACAATCTTATGAATATACTAAAGAATTTGATGGTCTGAGGCTATGTTTTCTCCCCGCTTCAGGGCTGGGGATCAAGTCCACAGTTTTGCATGTGCAAGGCAAGGTGTTTGCCACTGAGCAACACCACTAACCCAAGCGTTTTTTTTTTTTTTTTTTTCTTGTTTCAGAACCTTTATTTGTTTATTCACTCATTTTTTTATGGCCGGCTCAGCCTGCCCCGAGGGCAGGGCTGGCGCAGCATGTGGTGCCAGGGATCGAACCGCGGTCCCTGAAGCTGCCCAAGCTTTCCCAAGCAGGCGCTTTAGACCATTGAGCCATCCTGCCAGGCCCTCCAAGCGTTTTTTAAACAGGGAGAGTAGCTCAGGTCTGCTTGGTGCTCCCTCCTCCAGCTTCTGGGCTAGTATCTTCTTGTGCATTCTTTAATCCCAGAACAACTTTCTAAGAAGAAGACTCAGTATCCCTGTTTTGTAGATGGGGAAACTGAGGTAGGAAGGGTTGATCACTTCTCCAAGACTGCACAGCTCCAGTGCCATGCAAATGCACGGTCTAGCCAGGTGGCTGAGGCAGGAGTCCCTCGACTTTGTTTTTCCTCCTGACTTATTTCCTGACTCCCAGGAAGACAGCTCCAGTCCTGGTTCATAACTTTCGTTGAACAGACGACACAGCATTGTGCTGTCTTTGCCTTCTCGATTGGTTTGCAGACAAATTGACTTTTCACCAAAGAGGCTATGAAATCCTAAAGCTGCCAGGGGCTGCCTCACACTCTCCCTGAGGTTGCCGAGACAGGAGGCAAGAACCACCTCAGATCGACAAGACAAAATGCATTTGTGGTTTTGAAGCCAAGTTGTTGGAAGACAAAGCCGGCCTCCCAAGGCCAAGGTTGCTTCAATACCGTTTACTTAAAGTAGAAAGAAGACAGTCCCTGCACCACATGCCGGGCAGCCTTGCAGGATGGGTTTTTTTTTTTTTTTGCTGAGTATCCACGGCTAACTGCAGGAGAGAGCAGACGGGAGGCAGCCAGAGAGAGCCAAACAAAACACTCGGAAGGTAGAGATAATGGGAGACGGTGGGAGGAATGAGAATCGGTTTGGAGGCCAAGCAGGAAACAGGTCTGAAAGGAAGGGTGGGAAGGCAGGAAGTGTCCAGGGAGAGCTTTTATGAGAAGGCAGCCCTCCAAAGCTGGGGGGCAGGGGCGCCTGCGAGCAGCCTCCCCTGCTGGGCTTGGGCTCAGCTGCCTCCAGCCTCAGCCAACCTGGCTGAGCCTCCTGTGGGCCATGCCACCTCTGGGTCCCTCCGCACTTGAGCCCAGGATGTGCTTTCCCACACACATGGCTCCTGTCCCTCTGAGGCTCTAAGCCCTTCTGTGGCTCCGCATTACCTGTAGCATTCGTGCTTGGATGGTGGACCCAGCCCTCCCGGTCCCTTCCGTTTTCAGTTCCCACCTCTTTGTGAGGCTGCCTCCCACCCAAGGTTCCAAAAGTTTCTCCTTCTCTCTCTCTCTCGCTATGCAGTTGAGGCTGGCTTTGAGCTTGCTCTGAAACCCAGGCTGGTCTAGAGCTTGCAAGGATCGTCCTGCCTAAACCTCCCAAGTGCTGTGATTATAGGTATGTGCCACCATGCCTGGCTTTTCACACGTGTCTTTTTTTTTTTTTTAAACCAGGGTTTGAACTCAGGCCCTTGTGCTTGCCAGGGAAGCACTGTTTCCTATTGAGCTGTCTACCCAGCCGCTTCACTGATGTCTTTTTTTTTTTTTTTTTTGTCTTTTTTGAGACAGGGTCTCGTTATGCAGTTGAGGCTGGCCTTGAGCTCACTTTTGTAGCCCAGGCTGGTCTCGAACACACACCAATCCTCCTGCCTCAGCCTCCCAAGTGCTGGGATTACAGGCGTGCGCCACCACGCCCGGCTTCACTGATGTCTTGATACCTTCTCAGATCACTTTTCACTGGACTAATTTCTTTTTGTTTCCTTGTTCGGTTTTGTTTTTTTGTTTTTTTTTTGTCTTTTTGAGACAGGGTCTCACTATGTAGTTGAGGCTGGCCTTGAGCTCACTTTTGTAGCCCAGGCTGGTCTTGAACTCGCACTGATCCTCCTGCCTCAGCCTCCCAAGTGCTGGGATTACAGGCGTGCGCCACCACGCCCGGCTATGGACTGGGTTTCAAACTCATGACGTTGCACATGCCAGGTTAAAAAACCATGATCCCTGGTTTAAAAAAAGAAAGAAAGAAAGAAAGCCTTGTTTTGAGGCAGGGTCTTGCTATGTAGTCCATGTTAGACTTGAATTACCTAAATAACCTAGGGTACCCTCAATTTTACAATCCTTCTTCCTCCTGACTACTGGAATTACAAGTGTGTACCACCATGCCTGGCTCTAAATTTTTAATTGGTGCTAGTACTTGTACATATTTGTGGGGTACAGTGTGACATTTCAGTGTGTGTACATAATACGTAATGATCTGATCTGTGTCACTGGCAAATCTATCACCTGAGACATTTATATTTTTATGAGTATTAGGAGCATTCAAAACCCTCTCTCCAAGCTGGGCGTGGTGGTGCACGCCTGTAATCCCAGCACTTGGGAGGCTGAGGCAGGAGGACCAATGTGAGTTCGAGACCAGCCTGGGCTACAGAAGTGAGCTCAAAGCCAGCCTGAACTGCATAGTGAGACCATGTCTCAAAAAGACAAAAAACAAAACAAAAAAAAAAAAAAAAAAAACCCTCTCTTCTAGCTATTTAAAATATTCCATTAATTGTCATCCATAGTTACCCAAATGTGATTAGAATATGAAAATTGTTTCCTTCTGGGGCCAGGGAAATAGCTCAGTAGAATAAGCACTTGCCTGGCAAACACAGGGTCTTGAGTTCAATCCCCAGTATCAAGTATCACACACACACACACATACACACCACATATATATATTTATTTCTTTGGTTTCTCCCCCCACCCCGCCCCGTCTTTTTGAGACAGGGTCTCACTATGCAGCTCAGGCTGGTCCTGGACTCACTTTGTACCCTAGGCTAGCCTCAAACTTGAAGCCATCCTCTGGCCTGGGCCTCCTAAGTGCTGGGATTACAAGTGTGTGGCATGATGCTGTCCTCTCTTTTTGAGATAGGGTCTCATTTCATAGTCCAGGCTGGCCTGGAACTCACTAAGATCGTCCTGCCCTAGCCAGACACTATTTTCTGCACTTTGCAAGTATATGAGCCACCATATGATGCATAAATGTTAGCAATGGGTCGGGTCACAGAGGTTGGCCAACAGAGAGGCTGTGGGCACCCAAGTAGCCTCTTGCCTATAGCATGGCTCTGTGTCCTAGGTGGGACACATGGGCTACTGGGAAGCAGACCCTGAGAAAAGGCTGGGGGTCCAAATGGCATTCGGGGGTGAGCATCAGTGCAGGCTGCATTGGAGAGCAGGGAAGGGCGCCTGCCTGGTGCTTGCCTCTGACTGCCCCCATCAGCCAAGGGGGTTGTGGACTGCCTCTCCTGCACACTGTGGTGTGCCCCAGGTTCAGGCCGATGGACACCACAATCTGACAGTCACAGATGCCTGGCGCAGGTTCCAGATGAGCAGGATAGGTCAGGCGAAGTGGTGACAGGGCCGCTCAGCTCACCCGTCCAAATGTGTGCTGTACTCCCC
This sequence comes from Myocastor coypus, assembly GCA_004027025.1. Classification (NCBI taxonomy): domain Eukaryota; kingdom Metazoa; phylum Chordata; class Mammalia; order Rodentia; family Myocastoridae; genus Myocastor; species Myocastor coypus. Next base: position 3,436 of record PVJA010055288.1, on the reverse strand, counting down.
AGTACTTGTGCTGCTGCCCGCCTCTTCTGGTCTTCTCCACTAGCAGCAAGCTCCTATGCATGCCACAAGGCCCACTGGAATGCTTTCTTCTAGAGGACTTCTCCAGATCCACAGGCCTAGCCTTTCTTATCACCTGGACAGCAGCTACCAGCATCCCGCCCTCTGCCATCCTCTGGGATAGTAGCCTCCTGTGGTCTTGTCTGCCAGTCCCCTGTCACATGGAGTTCCCCGATTCATGGTGTCCTTAGCAGTCACAGGATGTGTCCTGGGCGTGGCTGCTGAGAGAACAATGAATGAATAAGCAATGATAATATCAAATATTTATTGAGTGCTTACGATGTGCCAGACTTGGCTGGGCCTCCCTTACACGTGACGGTGGCATCTAATCTACATGGCTGCCTCGAGGTAGGAATTGTGATCTTGTGGGGCTACCAACGAGGTGCTCACAGCACAGAGGACCAAGGGAACTTGCCTCACCCCTAAATGGCCAAGGAAAGGATGATTAGGGGGACCCTCCCAGCCCCTTTGCTAGCTGGTTGACAGAAGATTCCGACGCTGTCTGGAGTTCAGAAAAGTTCTGCAAGCCAGGTACGATGGTGCACACCTGTAATCCCAGCACTAAGGAGGCTGAGGCAGGAGGATTGGTGCAAGTTTGAGACCAGCCCGGGCTACAAAAGTGATCTCAAGGCCAGCCTGCACTGCACTGCATAGTGAGACCCTGTCTCAAAAAGACAAAAAAAAAAAAAAAGGAAAAGTTCTGCAAGATACACAGAAAGGAACTTGGGGGCTGTAGACAGCATTTGCCTTCGGCGTGCTTCTCCTGGACACTGTGGTGGCCCTGGATCAATCCAGTGGACATGTGCAGTCTAACCATCACAGATGCCTGCTCCAGAGCCAGAAAATCTGCTTGGTTTCCCCCAGAAAAATCCCCTTGGATTAGCAAGATGGAGCAGGGGGTGGGTGTGGGGTCCATGAGGAGCAGAATTGGAGGAGGCACAGTGTCTGTTCTCTGTCCCACTGTCACTGGGAAGGCAATAACAACAACAGACCCTCCCGGAGAAGCAGCCACTTCCAGGTCTCTAGGCTGCTTCTTCGCAACAATCCTACTGTCCCTTAGGTTGGAGGGGTCAGCCCAGGGTCACACACAGAGTTGAGATGTTAGCACAGGGGTGTCACACTCCAAGAGTTGAGCTCTTCCCTCTTTGTGGCTCCCAGTTCTCCTTGCAAACCTGCTGTCTTTTATAGAGGGTTCCATTGGGGGGAGAGAGGCCAATGTCTTTAAGCTGGTCGTCACCCCCTTTTCAAATTTGAAGAAACAACCTGAGAGAGGTTAATAGACTCAGCCAAAGATGCACAGCAAGGAATTAGAAGGCTGGGAAGGTGACTTAGTTTAGCGAGGCCCCAAAAGCTAGAGCCTGGCAAGCAGATAGAGGAGGAGTTGAGAGGACTTTTAATTTAGGATCTGTCAACAGCCTACCACCCTTTAGTTAGAATCTACTCACCCAGATGCAGTTCGTACCTCGTGATTGTTGATCCCAAAGAGATGTGGTTCCAGGCCAGAGCACACGTAAAAGAACTGAGTGCTCATTGCTTTGGAGGACAGTGGTGGCAGAGGACACACTGGTCCCCAGGGGTGACCTCTCAAGAGACCCCAGGATTCTGACGGGCCCCACTGCTCCCTGCTGTGCCTTAACAACAAGCAGAGCTGCAGAGAGGCATCTAGGCCTGAAGACAAGCAAGGATTTTGTCAGCCTCTGGAATCCCGACTGCTTCATAAAATTTTATGTGGCCCCGGGAAAGAGCAAGCCGAGATCCAACAAGGGCAGAGGCACAGACGGGGAGAATCCGGGAAGCCGTCTCTTAAAATGCTAAGGCCAGAAGACCAAGATAAATTCTGCGATAAATTCCGTGAAGAAAGGAGAGAGCTTTTATGGGAATCACAGGGCAAGTTTAGGGATGTTTTTCTAAGTAGCACCAGTGAGCTCCCAGTACGGTTTAAGCTGGCATCTAAGGCAGGTGAGAATTTTCTTATTATATTGGAAAGGCTTGTATTGCACAGAGAGGCCACATGTATTTAGAATGGAAGGCACAGAACAAATACCAAATGTGTTTAAGAATTAAAGTCCAGGGGGCCTGGCAGGATGGCTCAGTGGTCTAAAGCGCCTGCTTAGGAAAGCTTGGGCGGCTGCAGGGACCATGGTTCGATCCTGGCACCACATGCTGCACCAGCCCTGCCCTCAGGGCAGGCTGAGCTGGCTATAAAAAATAAATAAATAAACAAACAAACAAAAGTTCTGAAACAAGAAATAAAATAAAATAAAAATAAAAAAGAATTAAAGTCCAAAGATGACAGTACCCCCCCCCCCCGCCTCCATGTAATTGGTATATGCCTCACTATACAGCTCATAGTGATCCTCCCGTGTTCAGCTTCCCCAGCACTGGGGTTACAGGCCTGGGCCACCACATCTGGTCTTGGAGGAGGGAGTCTCTGTGCATCCCGGGATCAGGGCCAGAATGTCATGTGGTGCTGGAAACAAACCCTGGCCCCTGCACTTGCCTAAGGAGGCACTTAGTCCACTGAGATATCTTGCCAGCCCCAGATTATATTGCTAGAGATCGAACCACGGTCCCTGAGGCTGACCAAGCTTTCCTAAGTGGGCATTTTAGACCACTGAGCCATCCCGCCAGCCCCCCCAAAATAATTTTTTTTAAAAACCTTTTATTTATTCATGTTATGTCTGGCTTAGCCTGCCCTGGGGGTGGGGCTGGCACAGCATTTGGTGTGGAGGATTGAACGGGATTGAACCGTGGTCCCTGCGGTTGCCTAAACTTGCCTAAGCAGTGCTTCAGACCACTGAGCCATCTCCCCCCCCCAATAAATTTTATAGTCAGGTTTTTGTGTTTTGTTTTTTTTTTCAGGACCAGGGTTCAAACTCATGACCTTGCTTACATCTGTCAGTCAGGCACTTGTGCCACCGAGCTATCTCCCCAGCCCTGGCCCCCAAATAAATTTTTTATTTATTTTTATTTTTTTATTTTTTTATCTTTTTTTTTTTGTGTGTGGGACGGGTTCAAACTCACGACCTTGCAATTGCCCAGCAGGCACTTGTGCCTCGGAGCCATCTCCCCAGCTCCCATATTTTTTTTATCTTTTTGAGACAGGGTCTCGCTATGCAGTTGGGGCTGGTCCTGAGCTCACTTTTGTAGCCCAGGCTGGTCTCGAACTCGCACCAATCCTCCTGCCTCAGCCTCCCGAGTGCTGGGATTACAGGCATGCGCCACCACGCCCGGCCTGCATTCTTTTTTTTTTAACCATTTTTTTAATTTTTAAATTTAATTTTATTATTTATTTATTTATTTATTTATTTATTTTGTCTTTTTGAGACAGGGTCTTGCTGTACAGTTCAGGCTGGCCTTGAGCTCAGTTTTGTAGCCC